>VDFB02000008.1:295634426-295914604 GCA_007258455.2 Sequoia sempervirens
GTGTATTAATAGCAAGTGCCTTGCTCTTTGAATTATTTGGCGGTTGACCTTTCTTAGGAGGGTTACTCCTTTTCTTTTGTTTGGGTTTCGACGAGGAAGGTAATGAAAGATCCACCACTACTGGTGGCTCTGTTCTGGGCATACTTACCCTCCAGGTCTTCTTGCTGTCGAGGTAAAGTATACTGTTCTGAATAACTCTGCTTGACCTCTCCTTCATCGTTGCGTACTCCTTGGCGTACCAATCAATTGCTGGCAATGGTTGTGTATCAACCTTTTCTCCGAAAAACTGAGGAAGGAGTTCTCTCTCATCATCTGATAAACCTCCCACATCTTCTGACAAGAAAACAAAAATCTGTGAGAGAGAAGCGGCCGTAACTACGTCTGCGAACCTCGAAGTCATCTGCGCAATTTGCCCAGTAATCCTCCATAGAAGGCTCATGAAATATACCTCCAGCAAGGTGAGCTGTGTAATGACCTGAAAGATCATAGGCACGTGCTTCAACAAGATACTTAAGATGATATTTCTCAAGCTCTTGCCCTGCAACTTTGGCATCAACCGCCGTCTTGCACCAATACATTCCGAATTAAACAGGAAAATTGATAGATGGTCTATGCCAAGGGCGAAAGACGCATGAACATCGCGTATCCTGCCTTTGTGGAACTCCTCGAAGATTCTGTTCTATCCGGCGATAACGTGGAAGTTAAGGCTGATTTATAACCGCATACTCGGATAGCTGAAAAGGTTGGGAATCAATAAACTAATCATCTGACCATCGCTGCCTCTAGTACGCCGAGATACGAACGCAGTAACCTCGGTCCAAATTCCTCACTGTATAAGTCAAAAGCCTCATGAACACGCTTGAAATGACGTTCAGCCTTAGTGAACTCAAGCTGATCATAATACTGATAGACTTTCTGAACACTGAGAATGCCCACGGTGTTTAGTCCTCGGAACTGACCCTGATAAGCGATCAAGTACACGAGATACGAACACATGTGAAACTCATGAGCAACTAGGAAACCGGTGATCTGCTTGTGGATAATATCGCTGATGAAGGATGCCCAGTCATAATGTTCCTGCCCAGATATGATGCGACCAATAATGTAATACATCCAAGGCTGGAAAACATTAGCATGTGGCTGACCTGAGACACGATTCAGGAGTGTAATTAGAATCGCGTACTCATCCTTGTATTCACCATGACCCACATTGTTTGGCAATCTGTTCTTTGCTTGTTTTAACCATCTTTCTGCCATCTTCTTTTGACACTTGTCCACATTAGCATCAAATGCTTGCTCACACTGCTCCATGGAAATAACCAGACTGTTAGGGTGTTGAGGAATGCCAAAACTTCTTTCAATATCCAAAGGTTTGAGACTGCAAATGACTCGTCCGTCAACTAACACTATCTCACGAGTAGTAGGATTGTAATGCTTAATACAAGCCATCACGAATTCAATACAATGGACGGAGATAGGTATGGAAGCGGCCTCTAATAAGCCAGACTGCTCAATATTTTGAATAATCGAACTTCTGATCTTGACCGGATCTAGAACTGCTTCTGGCAAGACTTTGTGAAGATCTGTCTCAACCAACCTGAGGAAGTCATAAGTAAGGACTGTTTTAGTCCTGTATTCAAGCTGAGTGAACTGCATTCTGAAAAACTCACTCGTTGACTGTGAGCTTGACTATATTCTGACAAGATTTCTGGAAAACTAAAAATAGCCTGCGAGAGTTAAAAATAGCCTTTCGAAGAGTTATTTTCAGTGAAAAATCTGAGATATGGGTTTTGTCTAGAAAAAGATTCTAAGACAACCCAGAACGTCAGATATGCGAAAATATGACTTCTACTCGATCATGCAAAGACTTTTCAGTTGAGAAAATTAGTAACTCGAGAACGAATGTTCTGAAGTTAAAAATTCATGAAAAATCAAACGCACAATTTTAACTCGAGGAAATTGCATGAAAATGATCCAAATGTTTGAACTTGTCGAATTTGCCAATTTCAGGAACATGCGAATTGCAATATGAGAGAAAATTGAGATTTCAAGGAAGAAAAAGACGTTTTTTGTATGTTCTTTAATGAAAATCGCCCTTGAATTCTTCAAATTGCTGATAATTGTGAACTTTCAACCTGCAAAAAGATATGTTAGATAAAAATTGCCTTTGGAAATTGATAAGGAATTCGCCTTTGATCTAAAAGAATTCGCCTTTGCTTGAAAACCACGAATTTGCCTGTGAAGAAAATAAGAATTTCTTATGAAGAAATACGAATCTCTTTTGTTTGAAAAATACACCTTGAAGGAATACGCCTTTGTTTGAAAATATGAATTTCCTTTGAAGTTGCGCCTTTATTCTTGAGAAATACGAACTTGTCTTTTGAAGAAAATATGAATTTCTATTGAAGCTTGAAATTCGCCTTTGTAAACTGAAGAATTGAATTTGCCTTGAAAAATACGAATTTCTCTTAAGAAATACGAATTTCTCCTGAGCTTTGTGAATAATAAATGAAGGCACCATGTTTAAATAAGAAGAAATTTGCATCAATCTGGCAACTGCAAGATTTAAAACCTTGATGAAAATAGAAGTCTTTCAATTGGACCCTTCTCAGTTGAACTGCCACTGACTTGAAGTTCAAAAATAAATAATAATAAAATATTTATTATGCAATAGCAAAGGCGCCAAAAATAGAAAATCACCACTTAATGCTAAAATATGCAAAATATTTGAAACTTCAGTTGACAATTGAATGAAGCTTTAGGATTCACCGTTAGACTTCACCGATTCCGAAAAGTCATCTTTTGAGCTCATAGGCATCCATTTGCTCAAGATATTGCACTTTTTATTAACTTCCTACTTTGTAGCTGACAACAAAGTCACGACTGGCCAACTTCAACACTGATTTCTGAGTGACCGGAAGATGCTGAGACTGAGCTGGAGAATTCATCGGAAAGCCTACTGAACAAGGAAGAAATGTCTGCTGGGAGACACTACTGCAAAATCCATCGTTTGATACCTCAAAAAATTAGGCACCCCTGATTAAATTCATTTACGGGTTCCAGACTTGAACCATTTTCGTAAACTGCCATCTGACACTTCAAATGGCTACTGACGACGAACGGCGAACTCTGCTGACCAGGAACCAAATTCACTGCATGCCTGGAGACATTCTGTGTCCAACGGATATACGCACGGCATCTGGAAATTGTTTTAAGGGCCTCAAAAGTAAAAGCGCCTCTGGCCTTCAGTTGCACTAACAGCGTTTTGACGAAAGTTAAACTGTCAACCAAGTACCCTACTTCGACCTTTGATATATGGAGCTGGAATGACCCGATTCAAGCCATGTCTGTTCTAATGGATAGCTAGAAGGATTGACAAGAGAAGTCTCTAGAGGCGACGAAGCAAGAAAACTGCTTCTATGACCTCAAATAGAAGGGCGCCCATCCCAAGATGGAATAAACGACCAACATTTGGCCATTTTGTGAGTTATCTTCACTTTTCAACACTTCGCCAAAGACCTCGCACGTACAAGCGATTGCCAAATCCTGGAAGCTGATGGCTGGGCTCGTTGAATAGATAAAGTAATTACGCTTGAATCCCGTGAAGACTTCGAAAGCGAACGACCTCATCTGACAGGCCTAAAGGCTAGGTGCCTCTGGCCTGCAGAAATACAATGAAAATTTTATGTTGGTCCGCCCGTGAAATTACGTGCTTGGTAGAAACTCTGCCACAATCACTCGGAATGTCAGATCGACAGGCAACTTGGTGTGTTGCGGAGCTGGATTAGAGTAACACTGATGTCAGGAAGACCTCGTCTGCAAATTTGACCATCTCAAGGGTCATTTTAACCAGCGCCCCTGAGCTATACTTCCACTGGAAATGCAAGGAGGAAGCTGAAAAACATGAAAACTCCATTATAAGCTCATCTTCAGATGTCGGCTGCTGGAGTTCTGGAACTCGGATAACTGTGTTTGATAATTCGTTGGACGAGCAAACTAGATGTGAAGAAATTGACTGCATCCATCATCAGAAAAACCAAAATCCAAGCCTCCATCTAGAAGGGCGCCCTCAAGCTACAGGCGCGCTTTTGCTAGAAAAGAACAAGTTTCTGCCATGTAGAATTTTGGGAATTTCAACTTCTGTCGCCATTTGCCAGAGTTACGGGTCTCAGATACCTTCGCTGGATAGCTCGTTGGATAACTAGACCAATTCTGAAGAGTTTGACTGTATTTATGAGCATTTTCAACAAGATCTTGACCTCCTTCTAGAAGGGCGCCCCAGACTATAGTTGCGCTTTCTTGTTTTTCTCTGAAAATCCCTCACAATTCTAACCTTTAAAATCATCATCTTGACCATTGAAATGACCAGAGTTACGGGTCTCAGATACCTTCGCTGGATAGCTCGTTGGATAACTAGACCAATTCTGAAGAGTTTGACTGTATTTATGAGCATTTTCAACAAGATCTTGACCTCCTTCTAGAAGGGCGCCCCAGACTATAGTTGCGCTTTCTTGTTTTTCTCTGAAAATCCCTCACAATTCTAACCTTTAAAATCATCATCTTGACCATTGAAATGACCATGTGTAATGTGTAATGCTGTTGCAAAATGCTCCTCTATCATGAAATGCTCCGTTCTGAGTCTCAACATCAGGTTATGATCAATAAAACTGACTTTGACTGACAAACTTCTGACAAAACTCCATGCTTGATATTGCCCAAAAACTATACTTGACATCATTTTAGCAAGGTTAATACTCTTTAAACAAAATGCCTTGATGAAGCAAAAATTTTGATTTTGGGTACAACACATTGGCTATCCAAAGTTGAGAGGGTTAACAATTTGTTTTTTTGTATGAGAAACGAGGCCGCCCAAGTATAGGACCAGGCTGCTCAAACAGTGTTAGACAAAAATTTGAGTTTTAACCCTGCCAAACCAAGCCACCCCATTGATGACTAGGTCGCCCCACTATGCAACTAGGCCGCCCCACTAGGTACAAGATCACCCCACTAGACTTAGTTGAATTTTGGTCAATCTGGGTCAATTTTGGGCAAGATAGGGCCGCCTAGGTATAATACTAGGCTGCCCAATTGTGAAAGAAAGCATCTAAATTCATTTTAGCCTTTGCACAGTACAATAATGAAAGACAAAGCAATTGTGCTCGGTTCCAACACTGAGACATGTAACTAAACCAATACTCTTTTTTCATTACCAATTTTACATCCATCTCAATGAGAGGTCCAATAACAACAATATTACATTTGAATAAAGGAAGGAAACCATGAATAAGCATAGGCACCTTGCCACATTGAAGTCGTCCAACTCCACCATGATCCTCTGATCTCCAATGGTGGTTACCATGCCACCCAACCTTGTGGAATCAAAAGATCCACTCCCACCATACTAGGAGATAGTCACATGGGCCACAATCACAACACTTACGTCAAACACATGGGGAGAGGGCTTACTCACATGCCATACACGAAGTATACAATCAACTTATATATCATATAAATCACTCATCCAATCTCTCAAGAGGGATCAACACAAATCGGATCAATTACAAGATCTCATTGGGCAAACTCACCAATGTCATACAAAGGATCATCCCTGGGAAAACTCACCAAGGGCATAACACTTGGAATCCTCATTGGGAAAACTCACCAATGACATCACAACAATAAGCACATGGAAGGGAACACATCATCCTTCAAGTACTACTCAACTACACTAGGTTTAGATATTAGAGAGCAAGAGAGGGAATGTCATTGCAGACACTCACGTGGGACTCAATGCGGAACCGAGTATCCTCTCATACAGACGAGGGTACTTGATCTTACAAGTCTTATGCTTCTTGAGTGTGTAATGAACCGGACCAATTTTTTTTTGAATTTTTTAATAACAATTACAATGCAACACGCACCCGTTAAGGTTAGCATAAACCAAAACGATGCGGAAAGTAACTCTAACCAGAATGTACACCAGGATCCCGAGGTGGGCAAGGTGTGAGCATTGGTCAGAGGATCTCAAAGGAAATTGCTGAATAGGAACTCTAACCACGAGATGCGCCGGTGAACCACGAGATGCGCCGGTGAACGACGAGCATTCGGTCAGAGGATCCCTAACTAATGCAATACTGAAAATAGCTCAACACCAAGTATGTGCTACTCAATCCGTGATGGATAAGAGGCGACCATATGGCGGAGTCTTTAGGAAATTACAATGCAAACAGAAATAGGTGGCAAGCCAGCCTCTTCCACTTGTTCAGTGGGCAGTACAAACATAGAGAAATTGCGGAAATGAATACAAATGCTGACAGTACTACTGTGCAGCTTACAATATCAGAAATTCATCAATTAAGCACATTATAAGAGAGTCTTCAACATTACAATAATATAGAATGATAATTTCAAGCCTTCTCATTAGCTTTCCTTGCACATAACTCGAATGATTATTTAAAGCTTGCTGCTATGACAGAATGAGGACTGATTTTCTGTTATCAGCAACACTGTAACTCCAAAATATGCTCACAAACCTCCCACCACTCAATCAAACTGCAAGTAAATGGATACAAGAGATACCTAAGATGAAGGCGACTAGACTCAGGACACAAAACAGACCCAAACGAATGATATTTATTTTCTGCTCACTCTCCAAGCAAGGTACAATAGTACGGCCCCTAGAGGAGGGCGATTTTCTCTTAAAAATTCAATACTTCATTAAAAATCATGAGACTTCACAATAAGTGGCGCCCAGCCATGACTAAAGTAAATATGCAATACCCACAAGGAAATCTTTTTGTATTTTTGGATTATGATTAAAAAGAGCTTACAGCTATAAGGCAACAGCAACTTGAAAACATGACAAAATGCTTGAATAACACTACCAAAACACAATATACTCAACTACAATGCAAACTATCAAATTACCAGCTAACCTCTCAACTAGTTGCTATCTTTCAAGCAAGAAGATGAGCCAATGCTAGGAGGTGTGCTTTCCTCGAAGCGAGTGCCTGAAATCAATCCAGCAGCATAACGGTGTAGTAGACAGAAGATGCCAAATGAAGAGCTGAGGCCTGCTTAAATAGAAGTGAGAGAAACATCTAGAAACTTCCAGAGGGCGCCCCAAAACCCTAATTTTCAAATTCCTCTTTTCCCACCAAAAGATGGCGTCCTTTTTCCTCCATAAAATATTTCACTTTTAAAATAAACTTCATCTCTCAAAAGGGCGTCCCACTTAATAATCTCAAAATTTGACATTAAAATATAATTTATCTCCTTATGACGCCTTGACCCTCAAAGTCCCCTTTTTTAAAAACAACTTAAAGTTGTATTGCTAAGCAAGGGGGGTATAATATTAAAATAATAATATTATAATAAAAATACTTATCTCTCCACCAAAAATGCGCCCAAGGCCACGAACTGAAGTGCCAGCTGAAACAACTACAAAAGAAGACCAACTGAACTGAACCCAAACTGTCCACTGCCAAAAATAGAATTTACTAAAAATAGTAAATTCGCGAAGTTGCCCGGAATGCCAAACTGAACACACCACCGCGAAGCTCTTTGAAAACCCAGAAAGAATCCGCAGTTAGAAACCCAAACTCCAAGCAACAACCTCCTCAAAACTAGGAAACCCTAATTTCACCATCCGCACAGCCTACGGGTCTCCGGAATAGGCCAACGATCAACATAAACGATCACTGCTGAGAAGGGGACATTACAGAGTGGCTTGTCTTCCTCAATCACCCTTAGCCTATACGAGCACTCAAGGCATGAGAGGGATATCCATTATCTTGGTTAATTAATTACCCATATTTCATTAGTTATCACTTGTTAATCCAAACTCCCCACACCGTGATTGCCTACGCACCACATTGAGCCAGATTCACGTTGGGAGCCATTTCCATAACTCTCTGATACCTACACCTTAAGCTCATCACATCCTCCAACGAATGTGGCATGAAAAACAATGCAACAATCACATGGCATAAATTTATATTCTCAAAAACTTGAAAACATAATCTTAAAACGATCCTTACGAAAATCCATTAAGGGACTCAATTTCCCCCAAAATAAATCATTCAATTTCAACTTCTAAATTCAAAATTTTAATTTTATTTTGAATGCCAAAAACCAAAATTTACATACAAACTCCATCAAAATTTCTTCAAAAATTTATTTTTCCAATTTTAGAAGTCCAAAAATACCCTTTGGCTCTAAATATGCCCAACACATTTTTAAGGTCAAATTCATGTTTTGCACACTTCCCAAAAATTTGGGCATTATAACCCTATATTAATGAAAATTCTCAAAAATTTCATAAAATAAAATATATAGCATGAATTTTGCTCAAACGAAATGCATTGGGAGATTTTTACACTCCCCTAATTTTAATCCAACCTTTCAAATTGAAAGAAAATGAGCAAGGGAGAAGAATTTAACATTTTAATTCGAAGTATGACCAAATTTAAAATGAAGAATACCTCAAGCATGCCAAACTAAGGCATATGAAAATTCCCAAGCACACTCCCCTTCCAATTCCTATCCCAATGAATCCGATCCCATTGAATTCCCTTTCCGAATGTATTCCCAATCAAAAAATCAATTTTTCACCATGAGAGGGTTTTCTCCTCTCTCAATTTCTTCCCAAAATAAAAATTACATAATGAAAATTAAACCCCTTTTTTCCTATTTACCCTTTTTCATTTTTCAATTAAAAATAGATATAAATTTATTTTCCATTCCCTTAATTCCTATTTTCCTCAAAATCCAGATAGACACATCAATCAATTTCTAAATAACCTAATATCATTTCAATTTACAATTTAAATCCATATAAGCATATATTCATTTAGATTTATGGAATTCAGAATTCAAACAAGATATTTAAATCAAACATAACCCGCAAATCCCAACCCAAGAAATTTCGCAAAATAATAAATAATACTTATTCATTTCTATTTTAATTCCATTTTTCCGCTTTCTAGAAACACGAAAATTATTTCAATAACCAACATAGAAAATCATTTAAATTCCTAATATTTCATTTACAGGAAAACACAGAATTTGAACCATTAATTAAATCATTTATTGGTTGTTCACGACATAGACAGGATCCAGAATTGCCTCTGATTCGGATCCAGGTTCGCATAGGGTCAAACATGACATATACTGTACTCAATTCGAGTACGATCGAGGAATGGATAGGGAGGCCTAACGTGACATCTCCAAATTAACCACTGTTGGGGAATAACTTAAACCTGTGTAGCCAGGTGGAGAAATATCGTTGTATTTGTAACCATTCAACGCACATCAAGGGTACTTTCTCAATGCATATATAGCTGAAGCAAAACATAATCACCCAATAGGGCCAATAGCATAAAGCATAAAATAACATCTATACAACTGTCATATAAACCATTTCTTGAACATTAATAACCATGTTCACATTTGATCACAACTTATATAATGCACATCATTGAATTGAAGTATATAGATAAACCAAGCATGTGAATATACAAAATGCCAATAATTGACATGTTGAGGGACCTCATCTTGAATATGTGGTGGTTCATACACACCATTCAAAGCCATGATACAATCACCACAAAATTCATGAGGAAATGGTGAAGCTGAAACACCGATCTCGCAACTACAAGCTGGAAACGGGAGCACAGTACAAAAAGACAAAGTTGGTGCTGAAATGGTGACTTACTAAAAATAGCAATGGGCTCCAAGAAATGTGGAGCACGAACCAAATGTCTGAAAATGCTTCTGAAATTGTCAACATAAATCATATTGACAATTGAGCTCAATACCACAAATGAAATTGGAGTTATGCTAAACTGCACTACTCCAAGAACTGTGGAGCTCCCTTAATAGCTCAATTAGCGTACGGTAACTTGTGGAATAGGCTAACGGTTGACGAAGCAGGCTAGGCTCAAGAAGGGGACATTACACTTGCCTTTATGTTAACTCCTATTTTGGTCTTTTGACCTCCATGGGCAACCAATTATATAGAAGCAATGGAAATGTGTGTATGCTTAGCCTATGGGCATCTAGGACTAAGGACAACAATAAGAAAGTAAATATATAAGCATTAATCCCTAGACTATGGGGAAGAATATCGTAGTTTGCATATTGATAAATGAAAAAGTGGTAAGCACCAAGAGATTCTCCAAAGTATGGAAGAAAACATGATAAAAAAATAACTATAATATTATCGAAAGCAAGAATGATAGCTCATTGAAACAATATTACCAGCATGATATAGAAGAGAGAAGTGAGCACATGGAGATATTAATGAAAATTTAGCAGCGTAGCCTAACAAGCTTCAACAATGGAGTTTGCAGCCAAGAGAGAGGAGCCAAAACTTTATTTTTTCGTCCTTGGAGAAGAAACAATAGAAAAGATGGGTTTTCCAAAGGCTTCCTTGGAAGCTAAAGGGTCAAGTTCAAATGTAGGAGCTAGTTTTTGGATATATGGGCATTATAGGAGGCAAGAGTAGGTACTGGGTAGGAGACCAACATTTAGATTTTAAAAACTCATAGGATGCTATCACATTGTGTTGTTGGCCATGCCCCGCCCTTGCTTCATGGAGAAAATGCTCAGAATTTGACAAGCGTCAATGTGATATGCTAGCATATTGGAGAAAATGCTCAAAATTTGACAAGTGGATATAGGTTAGCAAGAAGAATTGCAATGTGATGCAAAAATCTGGCAATTTGGTGACAGAAAAGGCTAGGGCTAGGCTAAAATTATCCCTAAAACATGCTATAGGAATGGAAACTAAAATAAAGACAATTTTTAGTGTCAAAATTCTAGGGTATGCCATTTTTTATATTACAAAATGAACAACCACCATTGAATAGATACCCAGAGCACACAAACAAAAGAAAAACAGGGAAAATCCTAAATGAAATTGCAAAACTAATGAAAAAATACAAAGGGCCACCACTGTGTCAAACCTTGTGCCATGCTACCCAACTTTGAGAGATGTGTATAGACTGCAACGACAATTGATTCACAACAAAACTCTACCCAAAACCCAACTATGCCAACTTAGCCAATTGACTAACCAACCAACTCATTCAAATGACCAAGATTTTCCATTATATAGTGCATGCAACTTGTGTTGCCACATTAGATGGAAGTTGGTCACTAAAATAAATGCACAATTAGGAAGTAGCTTGATTAGTTGGGTGTTGTTTGATAGAGAACAATCTAACCATTCCTCAACAAATTTGAAACTAGCATTTTGATAATTTGAAATCGACATGCAATTAGAAGATCTAATTGTGTCATTTGATAGAAGCATTTTGATGGAATGACCAACTCCTTGACATCTAACATTGGTTTGTCACTATGAAATGAGAGTGTGGGGAATAGGTTTTGCAATTCAACTATTGGTGGGTCTTCAATGCCAAAGATATGATGTGCTTGGCGGTGATGCATGAGGACATCACAATAGGCAACTGAATGTGTGGATAGAAGCCATCCAACACGTGTTGTTAATTCAATTGGCAAAAAAATTCATAGCACAAGTTGCACATAAGTTGATCTTGCACATGAGAACTAGATTGCACCAACCCATGAATGCTTCTACATCACATGTGCATGCGAGGAGTTGAAAAGTAGAACTCTTATTAATGTTTAACATGTTTAATAGGTCAAAGCAATAGTTGGATTGGTGTAGAGATTAATTCAAAGGAAAGTTAATTTTGGTAGAGTCTTTTTGGGTTTTTTATGCTCTTGCTAGTAGTGTTGGAGGTCACATTTTAAAACTCATAATATATTATATAATTGGAGCCATTCATTGAAAGGGTGCAATTTTGGTTGAAATTGACACCCCAATGCCTATTCTCATAGAATATTGTTCCTATTTTTCCCATTGAAAATTTCTAAGAGAAATGTGGCCATTGAATTTTTACTACCTTGTCTCACATGGATGGGTAGAGTAGATGCTATTTGATGCTTCTTGTCCAAATGCAATGAAAAACAAAAACTTCAAAAAGGAGGTTTCGAGGAAGAGGAGGATGGAGGCACATTCTTGTCTTGCGTTAGCTTCTCACTTAGAGATGGTACATTGCTTGATAGGACCAAATCTTTATTTTGTGTCCCTATTTGGATCAAGGGGGCTTGGTGTCTTTTTTGGACATGGAGGAGTTGTTCCTATTGGAACTAGAGGAGGGATTTGTTCATGTTGAGCATTGGAGAAGGTATTTGTACTCACAAAGGAGGGTGTACTCTCAAAGGAAGGATGTTCTCTCAATTATCCTCTTGATTTGTGATTTGTTCTCGTGCTGTACATGGTATTTGTGGTGGATGGTTAGGACATCCTTTTATATGTTTAGTTAGGTGTGTCCTAGTTAGTTGGTGATACTTCGGTGAGTTGTGTGTATGTCCTAGCTCATCATGTGCTTATTTGGGCTGTTGTGTCTATTCCAATATGGCATTCCTTCCTTTGTTTGGAGTGATGTAGAAGGAATTATATTACATCTTAGTGTAAATAATAAATTAACATGTTATTAAGTTATTGGATATGTTAGGTAGTTGTTGGGTAGTTTTGTTTTACAAGAAAGGGAATGGCTTTATAAGCTAATGTAATTGAAATGTAAAGACAATCTAATCTTTCTTGAATAATATATCATTATTATTTTTGTAATCGTGGTGTAATTTTCAATTTCACAGTCTGCATTTCAAGATTTTAAACTCATTGATAAAATTTAGTCAAGCAATGAGCCTATAGTGTTTTAATTGTTACCAAGATCAAGGGCATATAATAATAAGTTCTACATTTTAATGATCTCTCCACTTCCAGTAGGGACATATGATGCCCGCAATTGCAAAGTTTAAGTTTTGATTAAGATAAGTTGGTTTTGAAGGGACCATAAACCTTGTACATAAGAAGTTACAACAACAATACAACAACCTTAAAACAAAAAGCAGAAAACCATTGCTACATCGCAGCAGGATTAAACACAATCCAACACCAAAGGAACAAAAAATGAGAACCCGAGGATATAGGAAAGAGAGATAAAACCACCACTAACAATAGAATAATACGAAACAAAAAATCCTAAAGGCACCCACAGACCAAAAAGAATAAGATATCTCTGGCTCATTATAGTCTGTGCAGGGCCACAGTTACCTCCAACTCTTCACACATAAACTGGACTTCCTTGGCACTTATCTTAACTTTCCCTTTTTTTAGCTTTAGTTATGTTACCCCGTGTTGGATACCTGGGAACTTTTTACTACTCTGAAACCTCCCCTTGTGCTTTCTCTTTAGCACTTTAAAACTTATCTTCTAGAAATTTCATACTATCAATACTGAAATTAATAGTTTATCCACCTTCTTCGATCTATTCTTGATGTCCTTTATTTCCTCCTCAAGTTTTGGATCTTAATATTTTGTTGTTCCCGTTCAAAGTCGACTTATCTTCTTCCTTAGGTGTGAAAACCTTTCCCTCATATTTTTGAGCCAAAACGGCCATTCTAACATGCAACTTGTGAATTTCCATAAAGAACCATCTGGATAACAGTTGGTGATTTTTAGTTTCCTTTACTAATTCTGAGGATTGCTCCACAATTTGGTCAATGACCCTTATAACAGCTTGCAAGGACTCTTCATCACACGGGTGTACTTGATTCTCCTCATAGGCAAGGGGGGCAAAGGTTGGTGATTTTGGGAAACTTGGCTCCTAGGATTGGCTCTTCCCACAGTTTTTCTTTACCTTCGTTGCTTCTGATCTTTTGCTCTGTGCTACCTTCCCTCGTTTCTTTGATCATGCCATCTTCCATTTGCTCTTCTTTGGAATCCGAATTGGTATTATCATCCTCTGGATCACTATAGCAGAATCTGTCATCTTTAGTTTCCTCTTCCTATTCCGAGGAAGACTCAATGTGAATTTTTTTCTGCTTTTTACATGAAGGACACCTATTAACAGTGGGATTGGACTGTCTCCAATAGTTTTAAATTTACAAAATTTTCTCTACATGCACTGTGTAAGACCCAAACCCCCTCACAAATTCTTTCACAGCAGCCTCGAAAGAAGATAAAAGGAAGAAGGGGAGGGAAATGGTGTGGTGAGATCGAAAATAGTTTACTCAGGCAAAATGATAAACAAACAAAGCTGTAAACTGATCCTCTAGAGTAGCATGTTTCATAATCACCACAACCACCTGATTCTAGGGCTTTTTGAAGAAATCAACAGCATAACTCAAATGGTTATGCTGCAAAGTTTAAGTTGATCATAACAATCTTGTTAAGTAAAGATAAGATTCACTTGGTTTATTTTGAAGAATTTAATTTCTTGCTATCTATATATTTATGAAATGTCCAAAATTGGCCTGTTTGCATTAATCCAAAATTCTTTCATCAAAATGTTGGTGTTTCAATTCGCACCTCTGGAATGCAGATTAGAAACGGACAGCTATGCATAGATAAACTGTTCTTCAATTAGGAGGGGAAGCTCCCTCTTTGTTGATGATACTTAAAGAAAGTAAACTAAACTAAACTATTGCCAATCTTTTTGTTCTCAGCTAAGAGCACAAGGTTATAAAACTCTTTGTGTCGTAGCTGAGGTTTTCTCTTTTGAGAACTTCAACTACAACTAGGCCAACTCTAATGACACTTTTAGCTACTCAAGTAAACTCAGAGCTTGAGAGTTAGAAGTAAACGAGGAATGATTCAACACAAAAACTTAAATAAACTCACTTCCAACTCACACCTAAAGACTAATAGTACTTTTCGATGCAAGCTGAAATAAAGATTATATAAGCAGAACACATAGAACAAAATCCAAGATAGTAGATTAGAGCAACAAAGTAGGCATAAGATTTCCTTTCTCAAATTTCTAATAACGATTACACTTCTGGGACAACAGGGTTGTAGCAATAATAGGCTTACAGTTTTGTGATCAAACCAGAATACAGTTGACACATATTACACATAAACTGAACAATGATTTGCAGCAAAAGGTAGGCATGCAAACTTGCTCTTACACAAAGTGAACAGACACTGAATAACAAAGTTGCAGGGAAAAGTAGGCTCAGCAATTTGTTATCGCAATAACGGTTAAAGAAAAATGGGCAAGGCTGCCCTTATTTATACACAAGCGAGGAGTAGGGAACCCTAAAATCTCCTTGCTTTTACAACAAGACTTGCCAACATGCAAACTTTATTTCTAAAACTAAAACATGACAACTAACTAACCACCTACTGAAAGCAAAAAGCAGGGAAAGTTACAACTATTACAACTTGATTCTTTTCTCTTTCACAAAGAATAGATAAGCATGAGACAAGAATAGCAAGAAAACTCGAAAAAGGCATCGAGTTAACTGCTGCTTTAATTCTATCTTTGGAAATCTTCGCTGCCCCAAAAAGGTGTTGATTTTTCTCCAAAAAGCAGATTGTCGAAAAAATTTGAGGTTTGGGTTTTGTAGACAATCACGTTTTGAAGAGACCCAGTTTGTTAGATTCTGAAAAAGATGAGGGCTTCCCGAAAAAGCGTCGAAAAAACAGATTTCTGGAAATATAAAATTTTCCAATCTTCAAGAGGAACAAAAAGCAGATGGACCCAGATCGTTGAAAACTGAAAAAGTTGACCATCTATTTCTAAAATGTGATGCCCTAGAAGATTGGGTCATGAAAAAACGTGCCCCTGTGCATCCCAATCCCGAATCCATGAAGAAATTTGAAAAAGCCCTCCGTTTGAGCCTCCAAATCTTGATGAGAAGAAAAAGATACTTTTCTTTCTTTGGATGTCAATCTGCAAAATATGAAGAATAAATGCCAAAAGCCTTCTTAAATGGAGTTTGAGACAAAAAAGCGCTTTATTCTCCAAGCTTTAAAACTTTGAAGTCAATCTGGAAGCAGGTACGTTGAATGTAGACACCTTTTGAACGATAAAGGATAAAACTTGAAAAATTGTATAAGGCATTGAACCTTGGGCGCCTTTCCTCTCAAGAGTTAGAATATTTTTCAAGATTTTCAATTTTGCTTGTTTTTCTGACCTCAGTATGATCTTCATTTCTGGATGTTTGATGAATCCTGCGAATTGGCTGACAGATCTGTTGAATAGCCTAAAGAATTTTGAGAAAGATCTCCCGAGGGACATGAATCCTGAAAAGTGATTTTGGGGGCTCAAAAGCTTGGGTGCCCCTTGCTAGCTGAGGCGCCCATGAATCCCAAATTTAGCCATTTTTTATGTTCTTCAAATTTTAAACGTTTTCTGATCTTCGGGTGAATTTCTTGTTGAATTTGCAATTTCGACCATTCAGGAGGTTTGATGAACTGGATGTTGGATTCGTTGGATAGCTTGCCAAAATTTGAGATGATCTTCTTGGAGGTGACTAGCCCCGAAAATTGCATCTGATGGCTTGAATTCCTATGTGTCCTTGGATGAGGTGCATTGACGAATTCGATGATCTGGCTAAGACATTCATTGGATGGCCTAAAGAATTTTGAAGAAGATGACTACTTTGGAAAACCCTAGAAGTAGAATTAGACCCTCCAAAACCCTAGGCGTCCTTGGCTAGTTGGGGCGCCCATGAATCCCATAGTTTTTTTTTTGAGGTTTTTCATGATTTTTCAATTTCTCCATCTAACGAAACACCTTAGTTTGATCCGAAATTCTGGCAGTTTGGTAGATCCTGGAAACTTGCTGATAGATTCATTGCGGATCCTAAAGAAGACGGAGAAGAATGACCAAAACTGGAAACCCAAAAAATTGCTTTTGATGGTCCTAAATGTTGGGCGCCCCTGGCTAGCTGAGGCGCCCCACTCCTCTAGAGTTGGTTATTTTTTGAAGATTTTCATAATTTCCAGTTTGCTCCTTTGATATCCCTGTTCGATCCTCAATTCCGGTTGACTGATTGATCTGATGACCCGGCTAATAGATTCATTGCGAAGCCAAAAGAATTCTGAGAAAGACACATTGGATGCACAAACCCTAACTCTAGCATCTAAGCCCTTTAAATGTTGGCGCCTTTGGCTAGCCGGACGCCTTTACTGTCCAGAGTTAGCTTTTATTTTCACCTTTAAACTTTTCCTTTGTTCTTCATCCTCGCCGCTTCGTGTTCGCCAGCTGCCTTCACCGTTCATTGTGCTTCGATTGTCAGAGTTGAAAAATATGCTAAGGCATGAATAGCTAGGCGCCTTGACAGGACAGTGGCACGTAGCATCTCCACTGTGTTGTGACCTTTTTCACACATCGCCCCATTGCAAATGGGGACCCCCTGTTTTCGCTTTTTGCCTCGATGTTGCAACTGCTTATCACTTGTCTTTTTACAATGAGGTCATCATTTTGAGGGTTCCAAGTCAGTCAGTCTGCCGAGAGTTACCCGAGCCAAGTCAGTAATCCATGCTTGAATCAGTGCGTAGACGTCATGGAAGCGCTCAGAAGGCCCAGGAAACGAAGATCGCCTGTGAATTCGGCCAATTCTGACACTTCCTATGTTTTAGGGAAATTTGCTTTTTTCGATTTTTCATTTTCGGCATTTTTGGACCAAACAAGGTTCCCTATTTTTTAGGGTTTTGCTTTTTCTATTTTTAGAAAGTTTCCATTTTTAGAAGGTTTCTATTTTTAGAAAGTTTCTATATTTGGAAAGGTCTCGAATTCCAAAAATGCACTTAGAAGTTCGGAAAACTCGATAGAACTCTCAGAAAATAAAAGAGAAAATCGAAAAATCAAGTGAAAAATCTGGAAAAGCAAGCAAAAATCTGAGAAAATCAGTTAAAAAGCATGGAAAATCAGTAAAAGGCATGAGAAAATCAGACCCAAAAATCATCAAATTCTAAAAAAAATCAGTCAAAACCAGTCAGATCTGAGGTCGAAATCACTGAAAATCAACTCAAAAAAGAGCAAAATTCATGAGAAATCTGGTTAAGTCTGAAGAAAATCGCCAGCCATGAAGGAGGTTCTTGAAAAGTGGGACAGGACAAAGGAAGAAATGTCTGGAAGTAAGGGAAGTCCGCCCAGTAGTGAAGGAAAAATGGCAAGGACTAAGGAAAGTCCGCCCAGCACTCAAGAAAGAATGTCCAAGACCAAGATGAAGTCTGCCAGCCTCAAGAGGGATGATGCCAAGATTCTTCAAAGTCCGCCAAGCATGTCCAAAGAGCTTGTGAAGTCCGCCTTAGCATCAAAGGAGAAAGTGCCAAAAAGTTTTGAAGTCCGCCCTCAACATCTTAGCCCCCTCCAAAGTCCGCCATTCACTTGAAAGGAAGTGCAAGAAGCTAAGAAAGTCCGCCATGCACATGCCAAGAGGTTGGGAAGTCCGCCTAGGCACATGAGAAGCGAAAAAATCAAAATTTTCACTAAGTGTTGGTGCCCAGCAAAGAAAATTTCGAAAATTTGCCTAAGTGTAAAAGCCTAGAAGGGTGGAAATTCAAAATTTTGACTAAGTACTATAGGATTTCCAAAGAGACAAAGGGTTAAGCAAAATGCTAAAAAGTTTGGAAGTCTGCCATGTTCAAGGAGATGATGCCTAAACTTCTTTGAAGTCCGCCCTAGAAAAGAGGGACATCCAAGATGCATATCCAAAGAGGAAGGAAAGTCCGCCATACACTTGAAGAGGTTGGCAAGATGTCAAGGAAGTCCGCCATGCTTGTCCAAGGTGCTAAGGAAGTCTGCCTAGGCATGTGGAAGATTAAAAATTTGAAATTTTCACTAAGTATTGGTGCCTAGTCAAGAGAAATTCGAAAATTTACCTTAGTATAGAGGCCAAAGGATGAAAATTTAAGATTTTTGGCTAAGTGCTAAGTTTGAAAGGAAAGTGCTAAAGGAAGTGCGCCATGGTATGAGAAAAGTGGAAAAGACTTGAGGAAATCCGCCTGGGATATGGCAAGAAATAAAATGAAGTGTGCCTAGCACAAAGGTGGAAGAGAAATTAAATTTGCCTAAGTATGGTTGTCTGAAGGAAATGTTAAGAAATTGACAACTTTGGCCAGAGGAAAATGCACAAGGCAAAGAGAAAGGAGAGTTCGGCCCTTAGCCAGAAGGAGGAAGAATTTGGCAAGTGTCAAAGAAATTCACCCGATGAAGACATCCAGGCAAGGATTTTGCCTAGAAAATTTCGACTGAGCAAGAGAAAATTTGACTTTGGCAGAAGAAAATAGGCTCAGCGCAATTAAAATCTCGCCTCGGCAAAGAAAAATAGGGATCTGGCATCACATTTGACGACGGAATGGCTTGAATTTTGACTTGGCTAGACGAAATTAAGGACAAAATTGGAAAATAAACTTTTAGCCAAAGAAAATCACTCGGAAAATCGAAATAGCCATGGGTCCAAAACGAACGGGTTGGAATAAATTAAAATATTTTAATATTTTAATAATTTATTCTCAACTACTCGGAAATTTAAATGCCTTGGACAAAATTGAATTCGCCAGACGAGAGTTGGAAGAAAATAATTTGTGCCGGCCAGAGATAAAATCCGGTGGGCAAAATTAAATTCACCATGACTTCAGGAGAGAGAGTGTTAACTTCGCAGCTAGAATTCAGGAGAGAGAAAATCTGAATTTATTTATTTTATTTCTTGCAGGTGGATGACGACACGAGGCGAATCTTCAAAGAAGAAGCAATGGCATGGAATGGTGGCAAGTCTGCTTCAGGCCAAATGGAGTCAGGGAAAAAGGATGGGACAAGCATGAGAAAGTCCAACCTTGCCTAAGCATGGCATGTCCAAACCTTTGTAAGGCATGTTCAAGACAAAATAAAGTCTGACCTGGATAAGAAAATGTCTTGAACATCATGAAGTCCGACTTTGATTGAAGAAAAACGTCCAAGCTCATGTGAAGTCCGCCCAAAGAGGGGATGAGAAAATTAGCTAAAACTCAAAATCTTGGCTAAGTGTTGAATGGTCCACATGAAGATGTTACAAAATGAACCTGAATAGCCAAAATTTGGCTAAGTTTGGGAAATACTTCACAGAGGAAATTCCAATTTCCTCCATTGTGGCGAAAGCACAAAGGCATTCTTCTCCAGATTCTAGGCACTTGAAAGTAGCAATCAGGACAACTTCTTGAGGGATTTCATCTACTGAGGAATTTAAAACCAACTTCCAATCAGAATCAGATGGTGACAAGAAGAGTTTTCCAAACAGATCTTCATACTTAGACAATTTCTCGGCGCAAATTGGAAAATTCAAAGAGGAAATTCAAAAGAATAACATCAACCCAATTCAAGCAGGAGGAAGTTCAAAGCAACCAACTTCAAGTCCAGACACCTGCTGCAAGGGGAGACTTCCAGACCTCAAAGATTCCAGTACAGGTAAGAAGAAGAAATCAAAGTCTCAAAAGGAATCCAAGATCAAAGCTAGGAAGGAACAAGCACAACGGACAGAGTCATCGGCAGGGAAAATATTCTAAGGCAAGCACGTGGAAGAAAAACGAAGCAACCAAGGAAGACATCCAGCATGCTGAGGTGGCGCCTCGTCATCTTCCAACCAATCAAACTATTCCAAATCAACATACAACAACTTTCTATTTTATTGTTGATTTATATTTAGCAAAAGGGACAAGTGTCCTCAAATGAAATTTTCTCATTGGTCGAAAGTGACAAACCCTAATTAGGGTTTTATTTTGTAATCTCGGCCGTTGATTTGAAATCAATCTTGG
The DNA here is from genome assembly GCA_007258455.2 of Sequoia sempervirens. Taxonomy (NCBI): domain Eukaryota; kingdom Viridiplantae; phylum Streptophyta; class Pinopsida; order Cupressales; family Cupressaceae; genus Sequoia; species Sequoia sempervirens. The sequence continues at coordinate 295,655,047 of VDFB02000008.1, forward strand.
CCATTGAATTGTAATTGGGGAGCCTATAAATTGAGCTCGCCCCCTCATTTGTAATGTGTGGAGATAGATATGAGATTGTTGCATTGAGACTATTTCGAATAATAAAAGCTCTTGAGCATGATTTGCCTTGAATAACTTCTTATTATCAAATAGTAAGCGAGGTTGCATATCTTCTTCCGCCATAGATAAAAGTTAAAGTTAGATTAGGTAGAATTTGTTTTGAAAGTTGGTTAATTGAATGAGAGATTGATCGTATTGATTCAATGGTGAAGTGTAGCTCATACTTTCTTCGAATGGATGATTTGCATTCGATGCGTAAAGTTAGCCTGAGCTCTTAATTGTGGAAACTTAACTTCAGCCTCATTCGAGGTTTGAAAATTAAATTCACAACCCTTGAAGATTGCACCCATTTTGCGTATGTTGTCCTGCAGGAGGCGAAACAAAGTGTGGTTTATTCCCTTCACCGAGTCCTTACTGTCTCTTGAGTTCTTAGGCATAAACTAGATCCTCCTGAACCCTATTCTTTTTGCCATTTTTTTTGAGATCCACATTGAAAGTCCTAATTGAGAGCCTTTAATGATAAATCCCCTAAGTCCTAAACTTGTGAAGATTTCCTTAACGTAAGTCCCCTTGTTTATTACCAGCATATCACAACGGCCATTGAGCTTATCCACACGTCGAGACCCGACAAAAGAAACCTTGGAATCGCCATATGATCTTCTCGCAATCTTAGCATACGCGGTGGTTATTCAAGAGAGGATAGAGTGTCTTTGGACATTTTATTCTGTGTGTTCGGTGGATGATAAAACGTACACCAACACAGTGTTAGACAAATTTCCTTAGTTTTCAAGACCTCTCAGATTCCCCTCCTTCGTTCTTTGTTCCTCATGCATCTTTCGCCATTTCTCGATTTGTGTAGTGTTAAGAGTTGAATCTGACACCTGGCAATTGACCATCCTCCATTGATGACCTCAGAGCTCTTGTTTTAGCTTCTAAAAAAGAAGAATAGACCCACCAAAGAAAAATTGATCTTTTGATGATTCTGACTAGACCAGCCGGATCACGAAGTATTTTCAACCAATCAAAATCAGTTTGAGCCCTGGAAGCCGAAATTCTATTTTTAGAAAATTTTACCAGTATCCATTTGAGAAGAAACCTAGAAAGACCCAGAAGAAGTCTATTTTTAGAAACTTCCTATTTTTAGAAAATTTCCTAAAAAGTAAGGCCGAAAAATTGAGATCTGGGTTTACCAGATAAGGTCGCTCTAAAGAGACCCAGATCATTAGATTTTGAAAATTTTGAGTTTTTGACCAACATGCATGACATGTAAATTTCAATTTTTTGACCTTTTTTGACAATTTTGACAAAACTTTTGCCACTTTTTACAAAATGCCTTAATGAAGCAAAAATAATAATTTTGGGTACAACATTTAGCTTTGTCTGGGGACCATGTCGGATACTTACGGCATAGGAGAACCAGGAATCTGTGGACTTTTAATCGTAGACCAGGTCTTATCAGTTGGGCATCAGAGTCAGGAACATCTCCTAATCACCTATCACAAGACTTTTTCCCTAAATCAACTAGGATAGGACTGCCTAAAATCACCTAAAAGTTGGAACTCCTCTAAAAATCACCTAAAGCAAGACGCCTAATCACCTAAAACACGACGAAAATTCACAGAAAGGGGAAAAACAACATAACGAACACATTATGGAAATGGGAAACACATCACGGAAACAAAAGAAAATTACTCAATCCCCGAAGGATGTCATTTTTGCCTAAAAGGCTTTACTTCTCTTCTGATGGGTATTGCAGGAGACAATTCCTCCGGGATGAAGATTCTCATATCTTCATAAGCCCAGGCAAAGGAACCCTGACAAAAGTCAGAATATGGCGCAAAGAGGGAAGCCGATACCACTGAGTCGTCAATTTTGTTGTCGTCCATCCTCGGGATGTCTTTGATGTTGAACACTTCAAACTAGTCGATCGCGTTCCAAACTCGGTTTCTATAATGTCGTAGGTGATCCTTTGTGACATGGAAATAGATTGGCTCATTGATCAGCTCTACATCCCCTTCAACACATAGGAGTTTGATTCCCATGTCTTCGACATTTTTGAGGCCTAACAAAAGAGCCTTTTTTCAGCTTCAGTGAATTCCGATTGCAAGCAACATGCAAATGGGTACAACTGTCCTTTAGGGGAGATGATCATTTCCCCTGTTCCTAAACCTGCAATTGAACAATCCCCATCGAACTGCATTGTCCATAACTTCGTATCCTCTGTCACTCTTTTCAAAACAAGCAATGTTTTGGTCTTCAGTTTCTATCTCTGACAGTGTCACATAATTACTAGGACCCGTTTCTTGATATAGAATTTGGGTTGGGGGGTCTGGGGATTTCACCTCTATGAATCGGGATTTGGGCTCTAGTTCTATCTTAATTTTGCCTTCCTTTACAGGAATGGTCGTGGACGACCAATCTAACTATATCTCACCACCAAGGTCTTTGTAGAAGCTCCGGCTCAACAACATCCCATAGGTGGCTGGAATGTCAGCCACTAGGATAGTCATCATTATCTTTTTCTCCGGACAAGCCGCCAACCTTACTTGAACGTCCTCCAATTGTTCGACCAACGGCACCGACTTAGACTCAAGTGAATAACACTCGTCCTATGTCTTAGTGCACAAAAGTCCCAATGCATTCATCACTTGTAGAGGCATGACGTTGTCTGAGGCTCTTGAATCTATGATGCAATTGCTCAATTTGAATCCTCCTATATATAGAGATATATAGAAAGGTTTGGGCTTTTCTTCCACTGGAACAGATGACTCGAGCAATGTAGGCTGAATTGAAGCCTCTTTCTTTATATGTTGTATTATTTTGTCCAGTTGCTTAGGATGATGATGAAGGTACTCCAACTGTGAAATCTTAACCTTGGTCTTCATCATGGAGTTTACAACGGCAAAATTTGCTAAAGATGGGTCCTGAGCGACCGCTTCCTTAACTTGTTCTTTAGCTCTCGGCCTCTCTTCTTTTTCCTTATGTACTTTCAGGTGTTGAGCATGTAGAAACATAGGCATTGAATGTCTTCTATGATTTATTGCAACAGAGTAGTGGCGGAGGTCTTCTTCTTCAATAATGGGTTCAAAGTTTCCCGTAGCAGAGTCACCATCAAAGTTGTCCGTTTGTGGTAAGACAACATTCGAACTTGGTGTAGGGACAAAACTTGAACTGAGTGCGGCATCAGTATATCCTATGATCTGATTCAATTCTTAAGTTTTCAAGACAGGTAGAGCCGGTATGTGCATCAGTCTCATGGAAAGAACAAAATATTGCATTTTGTGTAGCTTCAATTGTTGGTCTTGGTTGAGGTGTTGGCAACTGTGGCCTATAATTATTGTCAGGCTGAAAATTATTTCTCTTTGGCTGGTATGGTTGTTGAGGTTGGTATTGTGGTGGAGGTAGTGCAAGCATCTCATTGGCTACCTTCTGTAGCAATGGATCTGCAGAACTCTGAACCAGAGGCTTGATTGAATCCTTCTTCATCTTGTTGAAGGTAATCATGTTCCTCCAAATTGATAGCGTGTTCTTGCGCATCCGTCAATTCTATTTCTTTCACCGTCTTCAGGAAGAAGGCTATCTCTGATGGAAGAGCATTTATGAAACAGCTCATCAGAATCTCCGTTGATGGATTAAGTGTAGAAGAAAGTTGTGTAACAAGACGATTAAATCTTGTTACAAAATCCCTCATGGGCTCGTTGTGTTCCATCTTTGAATTTGCAAGTTGGGCAAACAATAAATGATTGTCTTCAGCGGGCTTGAATCTTGCCAAAAATTTCTCGCTCATAGTTGCCCAGCTTGTAATAATGCCCGGCTCCAGATGATTGAACTAGTCGGCAGTATTCCCAACAAGAGTCTCCACAAAAAGACGCATTGTGATGTCTTCATGTGTCACGTGCAACACGGCGCAAGCCGTTGTGAACGTAGAAATATGTTCATCCGGGTGTTGACTCCCGTTGTCGTGAAACCAAGGAAAGTGCTTCCTTGACCCTTTAGGTAACTCATGATTTTCCCGCAAAGCCAAAGGTCCAATGTATTTACCCCAAGGTAATGGGGGTGGACGTCTCTGATTATTGCCAACATTATTGTTGTTATCACCCATTGCTTTTGGCTGAATCACAGGTTCTTCCTGACAAGAGCAATAGGATGCCAGATGGTCATTTCCGTGTCATAAAGCGTAAGCTTTCTTGAAGATTTATGCCTTGTGACCCACAGTGGGCGCTAGAAAAGTGTTGGCATTTCAATTCGCACCTCTGGAATGCGGATTAGAAATAGACAACTATGCACAAATAAAATGCTCTTCAAATTAGGAGGAGAAGCTCCCTCTTCATTGATGATACTTAAAGAAAGTAAACTAAACTATTGCCAATCTTTTTGTTCTCAGTTAAGAGCACAAGGTTATAAAACTCTTTGTGTCGTAGCTGAGGTTTTCTCTTTTTAGAACTTCAACTACAACTAGGCCTACTTTAATGACGCTTCTAGCTACTCAAGTAAACTCAGAGCTTGAGAGTTAGAAGTAAACAAGGAATGATTCAACACAAAAACTTAAATAAACTCACTTCCAACGCACACCTGAAGACTCATTGTACTTTTTGATGCAAGCTGAAATAAAGATTATATAAGCAGAACACATAGAACAAAATCCGAGACAGTAGATCAAAGCAACAAAACATGCATAAGATTTCCTTTCTCAAATTTATGATAACAATTACATTTCTGGGACAGCAGGTTTGTAGCAATAATAGGCTTACAGTTTTGTGATCAAACCAAAATACACTTGAAGTTGACATAGATTACACATAACCTGAACAATGATTTGCAGCAAAAGGCAAGCATGCAAACTTTCTCTTACACAAAGTGAATAGACACTGAATAACGAAGTTGCAGGCAAAAGTAGGCTCAACAATTTGTTATCGCAATAATGGTTAAAGAAAAATGGGCAAGGCTGCCCTTATTTATACACAAGCAAGGAGTAGGGAACCCTAAAATCTCCTTGCTTTTACAACAAGACTTGCCAACATGCAAGCTTTATTTCTAAAACTAAAACATGACAACTAACTAACAACCTATTGAAAGCAAAAAGCAAGGAAAGTTCCAACTATTACAACTTGATTCTTTTCTCTTTCACAAAGAATAGATAAGCATGAGACAAGAATAGCAAGAAAACTTGGAAAAGGCCTCGAGTTAATTGCTGCTTTAATTCTATCTTTGGAAATCTTCGCTGCCCCAAAAAGGTGCTGATTTTTCTCCAAAAAGTAGATTGTCGGAAAAAGTTGAGGTTTGGGTTTTGTAGACAATCACGTTCTGAAGAGGTCCAGTTTGTTAGATTTTGAAAAAGCTGAGGGCTACCCGATAAGCGTTGAAAAAGTAGATTTTTGGAAATATAAAATTTTCCAATCTTCAAGAGGAACGAAAAGTAGATGGACCCAGATCAATGAAAATTGAAAAAGCTAACCACCTATTTTTGAAATGTGTTGCCCTAGAAGATTGGATCATGAAAAAGCGTGCCTCTGTGCATCCCAATCCCGAATCCATGAAGAAATTTGAAAAAGCACTCCGTTTGAGCCTCCAAATCTTGGTGAGAAGAGAAAGATACTTTTCTTCCTCTGGATGTCAATTTGCAAAATATGAAGAATAAATGCCAAAAGCCTTCTTAAATGGAGTTTGAGACGAAAAAGCGCTTTATTCTCTAAGCTTTAAAACTTTGAAGTCAATTTGGAAGCAGGTACGTCGAATGTAGACACCTTTTGAACGATAAAGGATAAAACTTGAAAAATTGTCTAAGACATTGAACCTTGGGCACCTTTTCTCTTCAGAGTTAGAATATTTTTCAAGATTTTCAACTTTGCTTGTTTTTTGACCTCAGTTTGATCTTCGTTTCTAGATGTTTGATGAATCCTGCGAACTAGTTGACAGATCCGTTGGATACCCTGAAGAATTTTGAGAAAGATCTCCCAGGGGACGTGTATCCTGAAAAGTGATTTTGGGGGCTCAAAAGCTTGGGTGCCCCTTGCTAGCTAGGGTGCCCATGAATCCTATACAACCATTTTTGATGTTTGTTTGATTTTAAACGTTTTTTGATCTCCGGGTGAATTTCCTGTTGAATTTGCAATTCTAGCCGTTTAGGAGGTCCGATGAACTAGATGTTGGATTCGTTGGATAGCTTGACGAAATTTGAGATGATCTTCTTGGAGGTGACCAACCCTAAAAACTGCATTTGATGGCTTGAATTCCTAGGTACCCCTGGCTAGCTAGGGCGCCCAACTCCTCCAGATTTAGAATATTTTCTGTGTTTTTCATCTTTCAAATTTAACCATTTTGTTCCTCATTGTAATGAACCGGACCAAATTTTTTATTTATTTTTTGATTACAATAGGCAATGCAACACGCACCCGTTAAGGTTAGCTCTAAAACCAAAACAATGCGGAAAGCAACTCTAACCAAGGATGTACACCAAGATCCTGATGTTGGGCAAGGTGCGAGCATATGGTCAGAGGATCAGATGTAATGCAGAACTGGAAAGGAACTCTAACCAAGAATGCGTCTAGGATAAACGAGCATATGGTCAGAGGATCTTATGCATGCTAAGCTGAAAGTAACTCTAACCAAGATGGCGCCGAGAGATGGCGAGCATATGGTCGGAGGGTCCCTAAGGCTACTAACTGAAATTAAATAGGCGGCAAGCCAGCCTCTTCCACTTATTCAGCAGGAATTACAAGTAAATAAATAAGAAGTGAGAATGCTGACAGTACTATTGTTTAGCTTACAATAAGATAGTATGCCTACCAAGAACACATGATTAAGAGCTTAATAATGCTGCAACAATATGATAAACTCTCTCATACTCAATAAGAACGCCTAGGCACAAAACTCCACTCAAAGGTCCAACTTTATAATCTGATTTTTGACAGACCTGCAACTGAAAATGCATAACCAGCAACCTAGAGACTCATTAAAATGCTTATATCTCATCCAAAACTCACTCAAATGACCAGCTATCTAATGCAAATGACAACTCCAGTGAAGGCGCCCAAGTTCCTATCATGAAAGGTGCAACAACAAATTGATTTTAAATCTTGCACAAATCCCAATGCAGCCCAAATGGTACGGCCCTCAAGGAAGGGCGATTTTGCAAGGAAAATTCAAACTCTTCATTAAAAAATCTGCAATTTGGTACACTTAGTCGCCCCTAGCATAGAAACTGAAATAAGCAATACCCAGAACAATATTATTTTTATTTTGAGTCTCTGAACAAAACTTACAATCAGCCAGGGTAATCAGCAACTCTGAAAACTCTACTAATATGCTCAAAACTGAACTACAATGCAAGAAATCCACTACAAAATGCCAACAACCCAACTACAATCTAACTCTCAACTAGTTGCTATCTTTCAAGCAAGAAGATGAGCCAAGTGCTAGGAGGTATGCTTTCCTCGAAGCTTGCCTAAAGACATTCCAGCAACATAACAGTATGGTAGACAAGAGATGATGAACTGAAGAGCCGAGGCCTGTATTTATAGATTTGAGAGAATCTTCTAGAATCTACAAGAAGGGCGCCCAAAATAGTCAAGCAATATTCAAACTTGTGTTGACCCCATATCCCTCCAATAGTGGCGTCCAAACTTCACTAAGCAATATTTCTTTAATTTAAAAATTACCTTATCCTCAAAAGTTGGCGTCCCAAACCTCCAAGCAATATTTTGACCTTAAGAAATATTTAATTTTCTCCTGATGATGCGTCCACCCATGAGGTCCCCCTTTTCAGAACAACATAAAGTCATGTAGCTAGACCAAGGGGCCATAATATTAAAATATAACATCATTTTAATTAAAATACTTATCTCTCCAAAAATGCATTCAAAGGTCAAGAATCAAAATACCAACTGAACTGGCTGAAGAAGAGAGCCAACTGTGCCGAAGCCAACAAGACCACTGCCAGAAATAGAATTTACTAAAAATAGCAAATTCTTGAAGTTGCTCGGATCACCATGCAAGCTATACCACTGTGAAGCTCTTTGAAAACCCAGAAAGAATCCGCAATCCAATCACCAAACTGCAAGCAACAACCTCCTCAAAAACAAGAAACCCTAATTTAATCCTCCGAGTAGCCTACGGGTCTTCGAAATAGGCTAACGGTCAATTGAAATGATCACAATTGAGAAGGGGACACTACACTCACAATCTTCATCTTCATTTGACTTGCAATATCCGACGTTTGATGAATCTGATGATTTGGCTAAGACATTCATTGGATGGCTTGAAGAATTCTGAAGAAGATGACTGCTTTGGCAAACCCTAAAAGCAGAATTAGACCCCCCAAAACCCTAGGCGCCCCTAGCTAGCTAGGGCGCCCATGAATCCAAGAGTTTATTTTTTGAGGTTTTTCATGATTTTTCAATTTCTCCCTCTAACGAAACACCTCAGTTTGATCTGAAATTCTGACAGTTTGGTAGATCTTGGAAACTTGCTGATAGATTCATTGCGGAGCTTGAAGAAGAGGGAGAAGAATGACCAAAACTGGAAACCCTAAAAACAGCTTTTGATGGTCCTAAATGTTGGACGCCCCTGGCTAGCTGGGGCGCCCAACTCCTCCAGAGTTAGTCACTTTTTGAAGATTTTCATAATTTCCAGTTTGCTCCTTTGATGCAATACCCTTGTTCAATCCTCAATTCCGGTTGACTGATTGATCCGATGACCTGGCTAATAGATTCACTGTGAAGCCAAAAGAATTCTGAGAAAGACACCTTAGATGCACAAACCCTAACTCTAGCATCTGAGCCCTTGAATTGCTGGGCGCCCCTAGCTAGCTGGGGCGCCTTTACTGTCCAGAGTTGGTTTTTATTTTCACTTTTAAACTTTTCCTTTGTTCTTCATCCTTGCTACTTCGTGTTCGCCAGCTGCCTTCGCCGTTGACCGTGCTTCGATTGTCGGAGTTGAACAATATGCTAAGGTATGAATAGCTAGGTGCCTTGATTAGATAGGGGCGCCCAACATCTCCAGTGTTAGACAAATTTCCTCAGTTTTCAAAACTTTTCAGATTCCCGTCCTTCATTCTTCGTTCCTCGTGCATCTTTCGCCATTTCTCGATCTATGCAATGTTTAAGACTTTGAATCTGACACCTGGCAATTGATCATCCTCCATTAATGACCTCGAAGCTCGTATTTTAGCTTTTGAAAAAGCATAATAGATCCACCAGAAAAAAACTAATCTTTTGATGATTTTGATTGGACCAGCCAGATTAGGAAGTACTTTCAACCAATCAAAATCAGTTTGAGCTCTGGAAGCCGAAATTCTATTTTTAGAAAATTTTACCAATATCCATTTGTGATGTCCCTGCTCTAGTCAGTTCTCAGGAGCTTGTTGAGTTAGCGTATATCTTGAACCCTTGTAGGCTAACAGGATCTGGTTAGAGGGTCAGTGGCCATTTTGGTGAGTTTGTCATTTTTTCTCCTTCAGCTTCGGTGTGGGTTTCAGTACGAGCTTTTGGTGTTCAGTGTTAGCCAGCTTTTGATGGCACGGAAATATATGGAGTTTAGGAGTTATGGATATTTAAGTGATTTAAGTTAATTATTTAACTTAATGCTTTCTGATAAAGTCAAATTGACTTTATGGATATTATATCACTTAAATATATCATAAAAGTGATTTAAAATTAAATCACTTAAGTATAAAAGTGGGCGCCCAAGTATTAAAGTGAAAACTATTGAAAGGTGATTTAAATATATTCTAAAATATTTAAAAACACAAAAGTGGCGTCACTTTCTTGAAACTCGTGCCTCTTTGGGGATATAAGGCATTTTTGGCAAATCAAACTCATTCATGATTATTTGACTTTGCCATTTGGTTTTTCCTGTGCTATTCTCTGAGACAAGGGTTTGAGCATTTCTTCCATTGGAGAGCGAGATCTTCTTCAGTGTTGAGCATTTTTGAGACTATGACAGACCAATCAAATTAGTGCATCTGTGAGAACTTCATTCAGAGGTTCTATTGAGCTATATTCAGAGTTTCTTGTTGAGATTTATTGGTTTGCAATAAGGAAGAGGGTTTCTCCACTTGGGACGCCATCTTCATGCAGTCTACAGTATTCCATAAGGCCGTACAGTTTCCTTGGGCCAGCCGTACCATTTCCTTTGCTTGGCGTACCCCCTTTTGAAAGGCGTGTTTCTTCTACAGGGCAAAGCGCCTTATATTTTGGCTGTTTCTTCATTGCTTCTTTGGCGTCTACTCCTCTCTACTCTTTGTATCTTGTTTATGAGTGGGAGAAGTCAAATCTAGAGCTCCGGCGTTCATATTTGTTAGTTTTCACCATTCCTGGCTGGCAAGTGGACTTATTTTCTTATTTAAATAATCTGGAAGCTTTTGGGTACGTCTATCATTTGTGATCTCATTGTTGTGGTTGTTTATTACTTCCTGCAATTACAATTTATCAGAAATAGCTCAGATTTAAGTTTTATGAGCTTTTATATGATGCACCCCTTCTCTTCTGTCTACAAACTTTCTTTAAAAAACTAAAAAAAACACAAGAAGATTTAATAAATACTACAGGGGTTTGGTTGAAGCCAGTTGGGTTCATCACACCATTTGAGAAGAAACCCAAAAAAACCCAGAAAAAGTCTATTTTTAGAAAATTTCCTAAAAAGTATGGCCAAAAAATTGAGATTTGGGTTTTGTAGAGAAGGTCGCTTTGAAGAGACGCAGATCGTCAGATTTTGAAAATTTTGAGTTTTTGACCAACATGCGTGACATGTAAATTTCAATTTTCTAACCTTTTTTGACAATTTTGACAAAACTTTTACCACTTTTTACAAAATGCCTTAATGAAGCAAAAATTTTAATTTTGGGTACAACACACAATATCATTAAAATCTATTTCCTCAAAATATGAAAGTTTTGGATCTTCCTTTTTTGTAAGGGCACATTCTCATTGATGTATTTTTTAGGCCTGCTTTCTACTCTTTTTTTGCTGGTTTGAAAAGAATGTATGCATGTATTATTGTTGTACATGTTGGGTCAGTGAACAATCTTTTTTGAGGTACAAGGCACTTATTTTGGGATGATGACAGTTTGGATTTACAATACTTGAAACTGAAAGTTAGCTCACAAGGTTTGCATTCGTGTCTGTGTTCAGCAAAGAAAATCTTTAGAACAAGTTTGTCAACCGATAAAATTTGGGATTAAGTTCAAATAATATAAATCTCTATTTTTTATTATTTTTATTTAAATACATTATATTAAATTTAAATTGTAATAAAAGTAATAAAGTTTAAATAAATTCAAAAATAATAAATTTAAAGATATTATGTTTAAATAAATGTAATGATATTAAAATTAAAATAAATTTAAAAGTATTGAAAATTAAATAAATTTAAAATATTTAAGTTTGGAGAAATTTATAAATATTAAAATTTAAATTAAATTTAAATTAAAATGGGACCTCAATATATTAAATATTATAATAGCTTATACAATTATAATATTAATGAATGTTTTTGAGTTAAAAATTAAAAATTAAAGATAAAAATTAAAATTGATACATTATCTTTATAAATGAAAGCTATTTTTTGAACAAAATGTTGTAAAACCCTAATTTAAGAAGCTCCAATAATATGTTGAAGTTGATAAATGATACCTATTTAGTAGAGATGGATCTATGCACAAATTTCAAGCTGCAATCAATGGAAACATCAAACAAGCTTTCTTGTTGGAATGAGTAAGGATGACTGAAATTTACAGCTGATAGACCTGGGAAATTGCAATGTAAAGTTGATAGGGATTAAAGAGATCAAAGGCTTATGTTAAGGTTGATATGAAGGAAAGGCATATAAGATTGTCATGATAACAAAATTGATGTGCCAAGGATTTTTACTGTGCAATGTAGTTGATGATCAAAACAATGAAGTGTTTCTAGAAAAATGAAAGAAATACCATGGGCGTTCATGACTAGGTGGAATGGCAAAGAAGATAGGTGAAAATGACAATAAAGGTAGGGTATGCATCCAAGTCAAAGGAGGTGAAGCATGAATCGCAATCCAGGCCCACATACATGAACCTCACCCAAGAAAAGAATGTAAACCCTAATTTAAAACCTGTATTTTCAACAAAATTGGTTTTTCTTCATTCAAAAATCATATGGCCATGTACATATGAGTTTTATGTTGATTTTAAATATTTTTAGATTTTTTTGTGTTTGCCAAATTTTGAATGTTTATAATAACATTAGGCAAATTTCAAGTTTAATAATAAAATTCAGCGAACTGTGACATAGCTTGAAAGTATAGTTGATTGTAAAAGCAAGGATCTTATTTCTTTTCAGACTTCAAACTATATATATCAGGTGCTTAAGTTTGCATTTAATTTCTTCCCATAACAGTATTTTTTTTTTAAGTTGCTACTGGCTATTATTATTTCTTTGCCATTTTTTTAAGGTACACATGGCCTATTTATACAGGGACCGCTTGGAAATGGATAATTCATGAATCAATATCCTGTAGTGATTTTAGTATTTTATAATTTTACAGACTGGATATGCTTTTCATGTCCTATATGTCGAGCATCTTCTTCTTCAGGATAAATGGGCTAGTTTCTAAATTTTTTCATGATTAAATATGTTTAGTTAATAATAAATCAGTTTGCCTCCACAAATAGTATTTAAGTTTTTGCCAGTTGGGCTGTTACCATGATAATGCATTCGGTGCAAGATGTAAGACCAACACTTATTGTAGCTATTTCTTGCTAAATTCATGCGTTTCAGTGCAGACATTTCTGGTGTGGCAGCTCATTTTGTCTGTCCTCTTTTTAGGAAGGCGTTACACTGCGAGTCAGCTCTTTGGCTGTTTACTTGTAGCTGCAGGTGTGATCATGGCCGTTTCAAGGTATACTTTTGTTTTCCTTGAATCTGTTTCTTCTCAAATTGCAAAATTATGGGTTGAATTTTTAATAGAGTTTTGGTTTGTTAAATTGCTGTATAACCTCTCTTGGTACTGTCACTGTTCATGTATTGTTGAACTGAATGCCTTATCCACTCTACAATTTGAACTTTATTAATACATATTCAAATTCTCATTCGAAGATTTTTGCTTTAAACATCGAGGATTGTAAATAATGTTGATTTGTATTGGTAATAAGAGACATTTTGAGTTGATTATAGATTACTAAAAAGAAAATGGTTACAGCCACCAGTCAAAGCAGCATCACATATAGTTCAGGCAATAAGAGACCACAAGAAAGGATCAAAGTACACAAACAGAGAGAAACAGATACAAAACAGAGATACTAAAATTTGCAGCTTTCACTAAATCTGTCCAGGTTATTCCATCCTATAGGAGGGTCAATATCAGAAATACTGTTGTTGGATTTATAAACTTCCAGCTCACAGCCCTCCTCAGGAACACACTGCTTCTCCTTGAGGCCTATGTCTTCAAGAGGCATCTCATAGTTATAGTTTTTATTGTACCTCTTTTGGAACTCCTCGTAGTTATTAAAAAACTTATCATCTTCCTCTCTGGAATAGGGCCAATACTTTGCTGATTTAACTTCAAGTCTGTTAAAAATAGCTTGACCAGTGTCCATGAGCTCCCAAAATTTGTCCATAGACACCTCCAAAGTCAAATTAACCTGTATAGCAATGGAGTGAACTTTCTCTTTTTACCTTGGAAACAATCCTCGTTTCTTGCTTTTCACAAAAACCATAAAATATCACTAGTCAAAACCTACCAAAAGAAATTAAAGGCTTTACTAAGACCTTTAACATAGCCAAACAAGGTTTCTTGCCAAGAGAAGTTCCCTTATAGTCCCAGCCCCCCAAATCAGAAAAAAACAACCGGATTTCTTCAGCAAAGAAATAATTAAAAAAATATGGTTGATAGACCCAGGGGTCCTGCAGATCAAACAAAGATTGTTATTTGATGGGGTATGGCTCAAGTTAATAGGCAGTTTTTTCAGCACAAGCAGCCATTTAAAGAAGGCTTTTTAAGGCTCAATGCCAATGTACCAGGAGTGCTTAAGGATTTTAGACCAATGACTATGATTCAAGTTTAAATGCTAGCAGTCATTAAGGTGTGTTCTTCCAATGGAGGTTCCACCACACAGACCTGAGGTTGCAAATTTTGTTCTCCTTTTTTGTATAGAAATCATTACCTTTAACCAAGTTCTTGATATGTTCCCATTCTTTTGCAGATACTCTTAAAAGCATTAGAACCAGAAGGGGTAACAGAAAAATTGCCAAAAAGAGAATCATGAGGGTGCAGGCCCTTCCAAGATTTGGCCTGCTTAGGGGTTGCTGTTGATGTTTTAGCTGCGGGAGATATCCTTCTCTCAAAATCGAAATAATAAATGATATATAAATATTATTTTAAAGGCCGACCCAAGATGAAAAGTCGCCTTGGTTCTTGAATGAGGCCGACCCTTGTGAAGAGTCGCCTTGCTTGTGAAGATGCACCTTACTTTGTATATATGGAAGGAGATGCTCATTCATTTGATCATCGATTTTATTCTAAAAGAGACATTCGCACTTATCAAGGAGTTCGTGCATCTACAGCAGATCATATTATTGCATAAAGTAGATCGACATTAAGGAGAGATCATATAATTGTGTATTTGCATCTAAGTGAGATGCGATTCTTTATTGCATTATATTGGCCTTGTGTGCGGCCAAGATTGTAAGCAGATTTCTGCTCCTTTAAATTCAAAATATAAGAGAGATATTTTGGCTGGGTTTTTCTCCCTCAAGAAGGAGGGTTTTCCCAGGATAAATTTTGTGTTCTCCGTTCACTGTGTTGAAGTTTCTGTTAATTTGCATTTCTAATTAAAACAACATGGTATCAGAGCGGGTTCAGGGGAAATTTGATCAGAAGCAATTGCAGATTTAAGATCACTTCTAGGTGTGGAGGAATTTGATTTCATTTTTAAAGCTTTAGGTGCTTTCAAGGAGTTCGATATTTGAAGCTTCAGCTATGATAGATTATTGTTATAATATTGGAGCAACAAAACAATATAGAGATATTAGGAGGAATTGCATATGAAGGCAACAAGTCGGGTTTAGATATCACTGTGAGAGCAAATCTGCAAGTATATGACTGTGGTGTGGTTGTATATGGAAAATCACGAGCTGTTGTTGATGTGAGTGGATGCGATGGTACTTTGGTTTCTTGACATCGTTCTGAAGATCTATGCGGGCTGTAATGGAGTTATGTTTTGGTTCTTGTTGAAGACAGTGTGTAGGTTCTATGTTATCTCCTCTCATTCTTGTGTCATATGGGATATGAGTTTAATGGAATGCTCAGGTCTGAAAAACAGTGTTCATTCTTCAAGTCATATGAGCTTCTGCGCATTAGTGTAAAGTTTGGAAATTTACCTATGGTGTATACATTTGAGGCTTTAGAGATTTTAGGGAACTCTATCATTTACATTTAACAGCTGAGAAGAGACTGCAAGACAAGCACTTGACTACATCTATTGACCAACATAAAGAGATAAGTATTTTATGTTTGAATAATGATCATGAATTTTATAGTTAATAATAATTCATGCAATAACATTGGGAATAGTGAATCATGTATGCTTCTAGCATTGATATTTCTCTTCGGGATAGTTTTGAACTATTATTAATCTCTCTAAAATGCTTCCAGGACGAATCAAGGAGCAAAAGGATGATGAGAGATTGCATAAGGAATTCAAGGGAGGAAGAGCTTGCTGCATCCTGTGAGGAAGACACGCAGGCTGAAAAAATGAACAAACATGAAGACACAGCTTGCTGCCATGGGACTGAGTTGGTGGCACATAACTGGAGACGTTTCTTCGAAGAGGAGGAATTAACATTCAGAGGGAGTTTGACAATTCATCAAGAGGCAACCTTGGATGAGGAGGTCAGGAGGTTGATGCAAGTACTTGGAGCCTTAGAGGGAGTCACATCATCATGAAGATCTGTTGTAATGTATATTTCTCTGTGACGGAGAAGTATGAGGTGAAAGCCCTTGTTAGTGTATATTTCTCTGTGACAGAGAAGTATGAGGTGAAAGCCCTTGTAGTGTATATTTCTCTGAGAAGGAGAAATATGAGGTGCAAGCCCTTGTCCATCTCTGAGACGGAGATGTGGTTCTTTCCACACATGGGAGTAGCCATGGTGGACGTCATGTTGAGAGACTCCATGATGACATCACGTTGAGAGACTCCGTGATGAACCCTTTGTACTTGTGTTTTTCCACACATGGGAGTAGCCATAGTGGACGTCATGTTGAGAGACTCCATGACGACATCACGTTGAGAGACTCCGTAATGGACACTTGTGCATATGTTTCTTTCCACACATGGGAGTAGCCATGATGGACGTCATGTTGAGCGACTCCATGACGATATCACGTTGAGAGACTCCGTGATGAACTTTTCCTCAAATGGGTGTAGCCATTCTAGATGTCATGTTGAGAGACTCCATGACATGGATATCTGGAAGGATACCTCCCTAGCTAAGAGGGAGTGTTGATGTTTTAGCTGCGGGAGATATCCTTCTCTCAAAATCGAAATAATAAATGATATATAAATATTATTTTAAAGGCCGACCCAAGATGAAAAGTTGCCTTGGTTCTTGAATGAGGCCGACCCTTGTGAAGAGTCGCCTTGCTTGTGAAGAAGCACCTTACTTTGTATATATGGAAGGAGATGCTCATTCATTTGATCATCGATTTTATTCTAAAAGAGACATTCGCACTTATCAAGGAGTTCGTGCATCTACAGCAGATCATATTATTGCATAAAGCAGATCAACATTAAGGAGAGATCATATAATTGTGTATTTGCATCTAAGTGAGGTGTGATTCTTTATTGCATTATATTGGCCTTGTGTGTGGCCAAGATTGTAAGCAGATTTCTGCTCCTTTAAATTCAAAATATAAGAGAGATATTTTGGCTGGGTTTTTCTCCCTCAAGAAGGAGGGTTTTCCCAGGATAAATTCTGTGTTCTTTGTTCACTGTGTTGAATTTTCTGTTAATTTGCATTTCTGGTTAAAACAACAACAGTTGCCAGCTGAATATTGCTCCTCATTAGAACTTTCCAGGACTTGTTGCCATTAAGAAACTTTATAATCCATTTAACAGCTAGAGAGATACCCTGCAACTTCAAGTCTTTTAGCCCAAGGCCATCATCTCCTTTATCTAAGCAACACTGGTCCCATCTAACAGCAGTTTTCTTCTTTTTTCCCTTGCCATCTGACCATAGGAACTTTCTAATACTCTTATGCATCTCATTCACTTGATAACTACAGAACATCCACACAAAAGCATAATACAGACTATAGGAAGATCGAATCTTCTGGCAGATTTGAGCTCTCCCAGCCAGACAGAGAAACTGTCTATTCCATTTTGCAATTTTACCTTCATTCTTGTCTTTGATCTAGTTCCATATGTCTTTCAGAGAGGGGTTAACTGCAAAAGGGATCCCAAGGTACCTAACCTATTTGCTAGGTCCTTTCATTGAAGGTCAAACTTCTCAAACCAGTTTGGAGGAGAATCATCCCAGCTAAGTATCACATATTTAGCCTTGGAAATCTTTGCACCTGAGGCTTTACAAAACACATTCAACTTACTCATTAGAGTTTCAAAGTTCTTTTCTTCAAGGTTAACAAACAGAGCAGTATCATCGGCAAAATGGATATTAAGGTGGTCATTATTATTGGGCAGGGTCAACCCTTTAACCTTTAAACCCATACTAGCATCTCGCAACAAGTAGAAGAGTAAGAAGAGACATTGAACAATGAAGGGCATACAATATGGAAGGACTAGTGCTTTTGAAGCACACAATTGTTTTTAATAATGGAAGCCTTTTCTGTTTAGGAACTTAGTCCTAAATGCTCTCTATAAAATTAAAGAAATGTAGGTCAATTTATTTACAATGCATTAGATTCTATTATGTCAAAGTCTCTTAATTTATTAAGAAGGAAAAATAAAAGAGAACCAAAGTTACATTTTTATTAAAGCATCGGTAAGAGTATTGTGCTTGCGAATATTCTACCAAAAAATTATTGGAAGATAAAATATCAAACTTAGAATCAATTCAAGCTAGGTTATCACCCTCGGTCCTGCTATAACCTTTATTGGTTATGGTCTGAACCTGTGGGATTTCCATTTATTTTGTTTGCCAGCTTTGTGGATATTTTTATAAATATAACTCATATCATGACAGATTTATAACTTACATATTATAACACTCATAACATCATCAATTACATTGTTGCTTTGCTTGATTGGTTTTTTATTTTTACATGGGCTCTTAGAGGTGTATATTATTTTTTCTTGATAAAAGCTTGTAACAATGTCCTTCATCATTGTTCATTGTGGAATTTTTAGAAGTACATCAAAACAAAATATCTGTATTTTTCCAGTGTTGCATTTGTTGACGAAGTGACATTTTCCCTGTTCTGCCAGTGGAGTTGGCACAAGTCAATTATTAGAGCAGGCAGGAATGTTTTGGCCACTTTTGATGATAGCATCATCCTTATTTCAAGCTGGTGCATCAATTCTGAAGGTTATAATGTCCTTGAATTGTTTGTGTTATATTTGCGAGGAATGATGGAAAACAGTTTAACTTTTAATTTTCCTGCAGGAATCTGTTTTCGTTGATGCAGCCAAACATCTAAAGGTGTGTTTGGTGGTCTCCTAGTAACATATACATCTTAGCATCACCATGCTTTGTTTTTTGAGATATTTGTTTTACATTCAACATAGAAGTTCTATTTAAGTTGAATTGCTGCATTCTATTTCATTCTCATTTAATCTCCATCATGATGGTGTAATCTTTCTGCATGCAGATATTAGAATTCTGATATGTCTGTAAAATGTGTTCAAACTTATTCAAAAAGTCATACAATCCGGCTGGTTTGATAATAATAGTCTTTCTTACTGCAGGCAGAATCAATTGATATTTTTGTTGTAAATTCATTTGGATCAGGCTTCCAGGTAGGGACTATCTATTATAGATGTAAGTTTATGTTTAGCTTCAAAATAATCTGTATGCAGCTGATTTCTCTAAATAGTCAAAGCATAGAATGCTTGACATTATTGCAGATTTTTTAGGATACAATTGAAACTTTTTACAATCCTTGTATGTTTTCTCAGTTCTTCACTTCTTTGTAAAGCTAGTCTCCATAGACTGGAAGCTCTCAGAAATACGAGTTGCAATTCTTCTGAACTATATGTTAATTATTGCAGGCTTTATTTGTGTTCTTACTACTACCCTTTCTTTCGAAGTTGAAAGGAATTCCATTTAGTCAGCTTCCAGGCTACTTTAAAGATGGAGCAGCTTGCTTTGTAAATATGGGTTCCATCTCCTCGAGTAAGTTATTCACCTTTTTCACTTTTTGTTGGATATATTGTCATGTTCTGACTTATTTACTTATTAAGGTGCTACTTGCAGTTTCTAACATTTTTAAACTGCAAGATGACAGAAACAATCAAGCTAACACAGAGTACATTATTATTGTTTATGTTGAACCCTTATGTTTCTTTGGTACATAAACAAAATTTGTATCAAAATTTACAAAACGCCCATTTATATTATCAAACACCTATTTTGTTTTTATTTGGCTATTTGCAATTAAAAATTTATCTAAGTTGCTGAATTGGAATTGGGTATGGACATGTAGATACAGCGTGCTGGTACACCAATGTTTTTTTTGGGGGTGGCGAGTATGATTTGGGTACATCCATACAAAAAAATATAAAAATCATAAATATATACATAGTTTAATCTAAAAATAGAAATTCAGTTCATAAATACATATTAAATTATTAAATTTAAAATTATATAAGATTTAAAATATTGTATTAAATTATAAATATTAATAAAAAAATTAAAAAATAAAAACTATTAAGGTTTAATTATATTTTAGTACTAAACCTATTTGTTTCGTTATGCTATTCATCCATGGTATATTAGCTATTTTATTTGCTATGTTTCATATGCTAGAGTTCCATAATAAAACATGGATAAATATGGTTGGATGAATAAAAAAAGCTATTTGTTAATAATGTTAGTGGCAAGTAGAATTGTGATTGCTGTTCTCATTGCTGTTAGAATGTGTAGCCATTGCCTGGTTAAGGAGAAGAGTAGTATGCCATCAACCGCCTAAAATGGAAAACCACTTCCTGACAAAGTACACTCATCCATACGATACCAATGTACAATCATGGCTTTGCAAGAGGCAAGCAAAATCATGATTAGAGTGCTGTTCTCACTGCTGTTAGAATTGTGACTGCTGTTCTCTATTGGGAAAATAGTGCAAGTAAAAAAAGAAAAAAACATCTGCTTCCTATCCAAAATTTCTCTTGCTGCTGGAATTGTTATTGAAACATCATGAACATACAATGTCCAACCTAGAGTTGCTTGGATATGTGTATCCACAATTCCACATGATTCGGACACCAAAAAGTTGGAACCCTACCCGATTCCACATTTGATTCGTACTCAAGTCTGATTCCAGGATGAATCGCACTCAAGAAACATAGGGTTTTTCTGTTGATTCAGTAACATAAAAATTATACTAGAACTCTAAAAATCTACTGACATTGAGCATGCTTTTGGGTATTGAGGGAAAAAATAATCTTGTGTGTATTGTCTTTTGTCATCAAGATGTTTTCTTTCTCAAAAAGGCATTACTTGAACATTGGGATAGGCAACAAAAAAATGATTTTGTGAGAATGGCTCAAATGGACTATCCCCCCTTAGATACCTATCAAGGAGCTTACAAGTCCTTGCAATTGTAAGAGTTAGCTATGGAGATAGCTACCCAGGATCTAAAGGCCTAATAGAAAGCACAATGAAATAAGAAGATCAATATGACAAGAATAAACTGTATTCCTATCAATGAATGCAAATAATACATACATACGGATTCAAGATTATAAAGAGAACTGCTTGGCTATATAGGCCAAGGTGAGACATAGGATAGCATAAGTTTATGACAAGTGTTTTAATCTTATGATATGAGACATAAACTGATAAGTATCCTATGTGTACCCTAAGTAAACCTAACTAGACTAGTTTGAATAAGGCCTAGGAGGTAAACCAGTTTGGTAATATCCCTGTTGAGACCAATAGCAATTTGTCCTTGTTGATTTGAAGGATCAATATCCATGCAATACAGATGGGCTATGAAGCCAAAATGCCCCTTCAAAATCCATTTTATTTGACTAGAATCAACAGCCTTGTATGAAATGTGTTTTATATTTTCACACTAGAATATAACTACTTTTTGAAAGAAAGTGTTTGTCACTATTATACAACAGAAAGAAACAATAGCTGAATAGAAATATTTTGAAATGTTTTAACTTATCAAACAATTTTTTTTAAGCCAAAACCATGAGCTGGGTTATAAAATTGAGAATTACAGAAGACATGAATGTTGAAATGAAAAACAGATTTTAGAAGTAGAAACAACAGGAAACAAGGAACCTGCTGTGGAAATGAGGAGCTAACTGTCTAAGATGCTTGTGCATTTCATTGATGTTCTGTCAGTGCATTGTCACCCCAAAAGGTTGCAAAATGATAGTGCATTGTCACCCCAAAAGGTTGCAAAATGATATTATATGATCAGAACCTATTTTTCCTGCACACCAAGAGGCAAGAACAATGACGATAGTAGATGGATGTACTAGAATACACAAATGATAAATATTAAAAACCAATACTAATCTATTTATTTGAAGTAAGAAGCAGAAATGATAGAAGAGAAAGGATGCAAGCCTTTGTGTGAGGAAGACTCCAACAAACTTGTAGTTGGGAGAAGAAAAAATGTTGGTGATTGCTTGGAGCTTGCCAAGAATGGTCAACCTGCTATTTTAGTCTTTTCACTTCCACAGGCACTCAAAATAGGAAAAAATGGAATTGAAAAGTGTGCACTCAGCCTATGTGTGTCTAAGAATAAGAGCAACGATGCTGAAATAAGTCTGTAAGTGTTATATCCCTGGTCTATGGAGAATAACACCCTAGTGTGCATATCAATCAATGGGGTGCTGATAGCCGCCAAGAGATTTGCCAAGAAATTTAGAGAGAAATGATAAAGAAAATAGTTGAAATGCTATCAAAACAAGAACAATTTATGCTTAACAATGTTTCCAACCAAATGATGAAGGAATGAGGACTTTGGAGAGGAAGCAAATCCAAAAGTTGAGTTTTCTGAAAGGTCCCCTGGGAAGCTCAAAGGTCAGATTTGAGTAGAGAGATTTTTCCAGACAGAAAGCATTACAGTAGGTGAGAATTAGCAACATGTTGAGAAAGACCAACATTCAACTTTGAAAACTCACGAGACCTTAGTGCATTGTGCAGATGTTCATAGTTGCACTGGTTTCCTAGAGAAAATTCTCAATATTTGACAAGTAGTTCTAGGTCAGTGAGAAGAATCAACATGTGACAAAAAATTGGCGATCTAGTGGGAGAAAAGATCAAGGCTAAGAGCTTAGTGTACCCTAAGACATGCTGGGGGAGCGGACACCAAAGCAAGTGCAAAATGAAGTATAAAAATTGCAAAGCATGTGATTTCCATCCTTGTATTTTAACCCTACTTTAATGGGCTTGTGGCACTAGGTGATAAAGATAGGCTAAAGTACATAAATGAAATATTGAAAGTAACATCATGATACTAAGTAGTTCTTCAAATAGAGGAATCATGCCCCCAAGTTGAGAACCTTCAAATCCGTAATGTTCGAGACCACAATGTCAGAAACCATAATCCTGCAAAACCAATGTCAGTAAGAAATCTAATATGGCGAGAAGAATGAGATGAATGGAAAGTTGAATTAGAGAGAATAGTTAATGCTATGAATTGAAAAGAATAAATTCAAAACAACAAGAAAGAGTTAAGTTGAAATGAAGAGAAAGGAAAGTTGTTAAGCAAAATGACATGACTCAATCTAGCTTACTTTGTCGCTAGTAGTCATGAGTAAAACTAGTAAAACCTGTAGTCAGTGTACAATGTCTATTATTATGATTCAGTAATATTGGTTACCTGACTATGTATTAATTGTTTGTTGGCTTCTGGTAGTTATAAGCTATGTCACCGTATTCGGCGAATATCATCTTTGAAATTCGAATTTCACCAAATTTCAAATTTTAATTAAAAATTCGTTTAAATTCGTAATTAAATTCGTATGATATAAGCCATAATTTTTTTCCCTTCTTTTTGAATAGATTTTTAGGGTTCCGGGATGTGCTTGACTGCTTATCAGGAAGGAACATCGATTTCAAAGGCGGATAGAGGAGTTAGCTACTGCATTGGGTAGCCAGAAATGTGAGAAAGGCGATTCATTGCCGGCCGAAGGGACTGACGAAGGATTTTATGCACTCAACCCACTTCCAGTATCGATCAATCTCAGTCGCCATTAATAATATGCCCGAGAGGGTATTATTTATTCGACCCAACAAACAGATTCCGTAGAAGAACACTCCCGAAATCAAAATAAATAGGATTATTGATGGCTAATATATTGATGCAGGGTCGCGAAATTTGGCGTCTAAAATTTTGCTTTTCCACAAGGTTCGTTTCCTGAAATTTTTTGAAGAAACACCGTGGAAGTAATGTGGAATTTATATTATATTAAAAACCTGTTATAAAGTTTATAACAATTTTTTAATATATTATAATCTAAGTTACCGATTCGGGTTCGGGGACGGGTTCGGGTACGAGAACCCGGTACGTGGGTACGGGCAAAATTTTTTTAGGGGTTTGGGTACGTATGGGTACGTGTGTATATATATATATATATATATTAATAATTTAATATATTATAAATATATATATATGTATTATATATACAAAAAAATAAGAGAAACATAGAGAATTGTAAAACTAAATCATTTCATAGTATGATACTTGATCATTGATCAATGCCAAATGCCAAAGATAAATATTAAATGCCAATTGATAGTTGAAAAATATTCAAATAAAATTACTGAATTACAAAATGTAGTTCATGAAACATTGAAAATTTGAAACATGATTCAATGTTCATTGTTCATATGCTCATCAATCATCAAAAGGATTGTCAGAATCATCATGACTTGGATTTTGAGTGGTTTCAACTTCAAAATCATCATCATTTGAACCCAAAGCG
Source organism: Sequoia sempervirens (assembly GCA_007258455.2). Classification (NCBI taxonomy): domain Eukaryota; kingdom Viridiplantae; phylum Streptophyta; class Pinopsida; order Cupressales; family Cupressaceae; genus Sequoia; species Sequoia sempervirens. The sequence goes on from VDFB02000008.1 coordinate 295,679,204, forward strand.
GATCCAACACCATGTGATATGTCATCAATATCACCCACATCATCCATAGTGGCTCTAGCAAGATCCTGAATGGTTGCATCCAAGTCAGTAGACTCGGGTGCTACATCCCAAAGCCTCGCTGCCCCCTGCCTGTATTGAGGATCCTTACGTGACAGAAGACGCAAATTGGAATGAATATACACTAAGTCTTCAGCTCTTTTTGCAGCCAACCGGTTACGCTTCACTGAGTGGATAAAGGAGTATGTACTCCAATTCCGTTCAGCGGCAGAAGAGCTTGCAACTGGAGAGAAAACCAACAAAATTAAAAATAAAATAAAAAAATGCAAGATAAATTCAAGAATGTTAAGTGTTAAATTTTACAATACAAGTGGCAAAAAAAAAAAAACTTACTTGTGAGAGGATCTTGATTGCAAGAGGTTGGAGGTACATATAATCTTGACCATGGAGGTACCACCATGTAAGACCATCCATTTTGTATTGGTCTCTAGCAACAGAAGCGGTATGATTTTTTGATTTTCCTGTGACAAACATTCCAAATTCTCTCATGACACTTGCATGCACTTCTGGATCACTGAACATTCTACTAAATGCCGTCTTATACCCATTAGCAACTTCAGCATCTCTATATGGCGGTATTCTCCCTGGGATAGAAAGCACTTCAGTGGTATAGTACCTCGGAGATAGGGCATATGCAAGGAGGTGCAATGGAGTTGTCATCTTGTTCCAACGATGAAGAACAATTGCTTCCACCCTTTTGTACAAGGTGTCTTCAGGATCATTCTCTTTTTTTTGTATTTCTATTTTTATTTTTTCCAACATTGTGTCCATGCTATCATAGACATCCCCCAAGCATGGTTCATCTGTATCAGCAAACCGAAGCATAGACATGATAGGTTCGGTGAATTCCAATACATAATTCACACGATCCCACCAATCGTCATTCAAGATCAATGCCTTGACTTTTTGGGCCCTCTCTGAATTTGATTGCTTCCATATACTCCATTGGTTGCTAATAACCATTTGACTCAATGCATCTTTCACCTTCACAAGTCGTCTCAGAACAATTGTGTGAGATGCAAACCGGGTCTCGGCAACCTAAAGAACATGTTAATAGTAAGTTAATAACACATTTAAAATATGTAAATAATGCAAAAAATTATTTTATTCAATTATGTAAAACATGACATAAATGATAAATGAAACTAAATATATTAAATTTTAAAATTTACCTTCAACAATTCCAATGTTGAAAAAGTTCTGAAAATTGCTTGTGACATATGGTGGTTTGTCACAAACATCTGGATCTCCTCAGACTCCTGGTATATTTCTTTCACCCACTCTATTTGGGTGCCAATTGCTTGCATCACCAAATTGAGGGAGTGTACAGTGCACGGTGTCCAAAAGATGTGCTCATATCTGGCCTCTACCAAAGCACCTGCAGCCCTGCAAACTTTTGCATTGTCCGTAACTACTTGGACAACATTTTCACTACCCACCATCTCTATGGAGTCAATGAGAATCCTGGAAATGAACATTGCATCTTTCACTTGCCCTTCACAGTCAACCGCCCTCAAAAACATTGCCCCCTTGGGGGACACTGCAATAACATTAATCAATGGACGGTTTTTGCAATCTTTCCATCCATCGGAAACAATAGATACACCTGTTTCAACCCAAGAATCTCTAATTGGTTTTAGTTGGGCCTCTACATATTTCCTCTCTTTTTGCAATAAGGTGGTACGCACCTTTTCATACCCAGGACTTGTGAAATCAGGAGGTGCACTATTTATTGCTGACACCATGTCCTTCCAATATGGTGATCTCACCAAGTTGAATGGAAGACCATTGGCATAGAGGCAACGTGCAATTTTTTCTTCAGCAATATCTCTTGCCTCCATTTTAAATGCTTTCTCTAATGGACCTCTCTTGCGGGTGGTGGTTTCTGGTTCTTCATCTTCTTCTTCCGTAGAGGGTATAGACAAGAAGGGATGTCTAGAGGGCCTAACTATCTGATGAGTGGGTAATGTTTGTTTTTTCTTTCCGGAACTATAACTAGTTTGTTTTCCTCTTGCAATTGAATTGTCGGCATCTTCTTGTTCTTTTATAAATCCTGCTATTTGTACAGTAGATAACCCCTTCTTATCTGGACCCACACACATGTTAATCCCTTTACCACCAGGGCCCATAAAATGAAGTTTTACTCGGTAGTAGGAGCTATTATATTGTGCATTGCAAAAATTACACTTCCAAACAAACCCCCCACCTCCAGGAATTTGTGAAATTCGTGTGGTATGTCTCCATAAAGGAGATCCTTTATCAATTTTAAACTTTTGGCTTCCATCCCCACCCACTGAACTTTGACTACTTGCCATTGTTGCAATCTATAAAAAAAATGAAAAAAAAATATATATATTTGAAAAACTTCTTCACAAACTTGAAAAAATTCATCAAAAACTAAGAAACTTAAAAAAAATCATCAAAAGATTGAAGAATAGGGTTTAAATGCATACCTTGAACACTTAAATCTCCTTTGTAGAAGCTATTTGCCACTCCACAATCGATCTCCTTCAAATGCAATCACCTCCCTTCAAAATGCTAAGATGGACACAAATTATGGAGAGAGCAAAATGAGAGGTAAAAATGAAATGCTTTAGTGTTAAAATGCCTCATATTGGGTCGTTTTAGGGTTTTGTAGCAAAATAGAAAATAAAAAATTGCTTTTTATTCACTTTTGGGCCCACTTTTGAAGTGCTGGGCCGTGGGTTATAAGGGTTAGGGTATCACGGGCAAGGGTCGTCCAGGTACAGATTCAACCCTTTGCCGACCACAATGGATGCGCCCGTGGCGGCGCTGCGCTACACCGAAAACACACCTGTGCGTCCCCGAACCGTTGGGGGCGCGCCGGGTGGTGCGAATCCGGTAACACAGATTATAATGTATAGTTTATAATTTATATTATAAATTATATTAATAACAATAAATTATAATTATATTATTATAAATTATAAACTATATTTATTATAACTTATAATTTATATTTATTAATATATATTTAAATTTTTAATAATCAAATTTTTAACAACATGTTAAAAATTAATTAAATATATACTATTAAAAAAATTAATATTAAATTAATTTAAATATAATTAAATTTTTGTAATAATTAAATGTTAAATCTATTTTGACTATTTTGTGGATATATTACATATATTTATAAAAATAAAATAAAATAATTATATAAGGCGAATTTCATCCGAATTTTTTACTTTTCGAATTTTTTCCTTGTCGAATTTTATCCGAATTTCAATGTTGTCAAATTCGAATTCGAATTCGAATCTTGTGACTTAGATTATAAGTGTCGGTTGGTTGATGGTTGTGTTCTTCTTGGCAACTGTCAAGTCCTTTAAATACATTGTGTATTGTCAAGGAGGGGAGTTGTGGGTGGAAACCATCTGTGAGCAGGCAGGAACAAAAGAGATCAGAAGTTTTCTGTGTGTGTCTTGTTGCTAAAATGTGAGGCAATGGACAAAATGGCATATGAGCTGAAGGGTTGAGAGCATGGGAAGAAAGTTCAGAGGGTGATTGTATTTAGAACAATCACTTTCAGAAATTATGAGTCTCTACTCAGTACCCATGACGTAAGGGCTCATTTTTTAAATCAATGATCTGTTTGCTTCCATTTTTGCTGAAAAAAAAGTTAGATGCTGCTCCTGATAAACATTTCTATCTCATTGCAAAAGCTTTGTTAAAAGACTGAAAATATGATGGTCTCTAAAGATGTGACATTTTTGCATGATAGTAAGGGATTTTAAATTTAAATTGGTCTGCAAACCCATTCAGAACAAGTTATGTTGAATATTAGTGAATTCTTTGTGGACAATTATAGACAATAGAAGTAAGATGAGCTGGTAAAGGGTACTGTTTATATCATGAACCCCATTTTGATCCATTCATTAAATTTTTTGTGCATTTTAATTTCATATATCTGTTTAGCTTGCTGATTTAGCTAGAAGTTCAGCATCTTTGGAGCTTAATATCTGTTGGAATATTACATCTTAAGTATAGTTAGTAGGTCTTAGATGGTAAATAAATGCTAGGTTGTTAGTAATAAATGTTAGTATATTAGAGTGTTAGTGAATAAATGTTGTAGTTGAATGTTTATGGGAAGTTCACCTGTTAAGGTTGTTATAGGTAGTTTGAGTGGTTGAAGTATGCAATGGATTTTACAAAGGCCACGATATCATTTTAAAACCAATCCTTGTGAAAATAACATTACACCGTTTCTTTTATTTTCTTCGTGTTCTAAATTGTTACTTGTGCTTAATTGAGCATTTACCATTTCAATAATATCCTCAGCAGTTTCCCCCATTTATGGACTGCCTAGAGTTAAATCTTCTTCAGATAGGAAAAATTGTAAATGGTCTCCCCCTTTGTTTGGATCTTGCAAATTGAATTATGATGGTGCTTCTGGGGGAAACCCTAGAGTCTCTGGAGCTGAACGTGCAATTTGGGACCATGAAGGAACACTAATCAGAGCAGTGCCAAAAAAATTGAAAGATGGATCTAACAATGAAGCTGACACTTAAGCTATGATTTTGAGGCTTCGGGTTGCAATTCAATGCAGAATAAAATATTTGCATATTGAAGGTGACTGTATGGTTATTTTTTATACCACAAGAAATAAAGGACCTCAATGTTGGAAAATTATAATATATTCTTTGAGATGCTTGGTTGCTTTTGGATTCACTGGGCAACGATACAGTTAGACATTGTTTTCAGGAGGTTCAGTGGGGTCACTGATTTTCTTGCTAACTATGGCCAGTGGGGCTGCAATATAGTCTTACCCTAGACTCTACTATGGATTGATGAGAAGGCCTGCATGCTAGATGGGATATTTGCTAGAGTCTGCATAAAGATGAATGTAATTTTTATTTGGCACAAAGATTTGCAGTGTTCATTAATGTCGAGGAATATTTCCATAGAACCATAAGTATGCAGATGGGGTACCAAACATGGCCTGCATTGTCTTAGTCTGATCATGCTGATTTGTATTTACCTCACAAAGGATGGAGCCTTTTTAGGGGATTATTAGTCAATGAGAAGTCCTCTAGTGGGGCATATGATATGGCCCTTCATTATTTTTGGCCATTCAATGGGTGTTTCACTATCTATGGTTCATTGTGCCATAATCATCCTATCATATACTATTTCAAACAACAGTTGGATCATATGTGGCAATTTGATATTTAATTATCCTTTTTTGATGTTGTACACTTTTCTTGATGGACTGGTGTTGATTCTGTTAGCTAGTTCTGAATTGAATGTTTTTTTAATTCTTGTGCATATAGGGTAATGTGGTAACTGACCTGATATTTAGTGGCACTTGTTGGGATATTTCGGATCAAAAAGTGCAAGAGGATATGGTAAAGGGTTTCAGGTTCTTTATAAATGTCTCAACTCTTGAAAGATAAGTTCCACCATATGGTGCACCATGGATAAGTAATCCCTGTATAATGGGTGACAGTTCACATTTTTCACTTATTGTCAGGAAGGGAGTGAAACTTATTAAATGCTTCATGGCTCATTTTGAACTTAAGTCTTAATCTTTTTTTTTTTCAAGTTTTAATTTTCTCTTAATCATAAATAATTGGCCTTTCGCACATTGAGTTGACAGGATAAGTGATGGTTGTAATTAAATTTGTTAATTTTGAACTAGGTTTTCTTTTTAACATTCTAGCTTTGTTGTTTATTTGTTGGTTCCGTAACTGTTTTAACATTTGGTTGCATCCATAAATGACATTTTAAACATATGAAAATTTGTAATGTTTTCCAGACTGTGTAGGAGCCCCTCTATTACCATTGCTCTTCATCACAGTAAACATGTGCTTCAACATTTCCTTACTTCGCCTTGTGAAGATGTCCTCGGCAGTGATTTCTTCACTTTCTGTAACACTTGCAGGTACTATGAAATTATGAATAACATATCCTGCTACTGAATTTAATATTTTTTCTATTGATTGTGTATCTGATGTATTACGTTTGGAGCCTTCCATTTTTTCTAGTTTCATGCTACACCTTACAATGTGATTTTCTGGCTTTTTTGCAGTGCCAATATCTATTTATGTGTTTACGCTTCCTCTTCCTTATATTGGTGCAGAGCCAGCTCTGCCCCCGAGCTTTATTTTGGGTGCTGCTATTCTTGTCTTTGGATTGGTTATATATAACTTGCGTAGAACTGCTAAGGATGCTACCAAAGAGCTGTAACTGGAATTAATTCATAACATTCTAAGTTTGGACACTTTTAAAATTGCAGAGTGGTATTTAGAATGTGGGTTCGGACAGAGTTGTTGAAAGTAATAATAACTTTTAAACATGGATTTCCTTGTACTTGTATAGTATGGTCTAGAGATTTTGATACAAATTTGATTCAAGTGACATGGACAATTAACATTACAAATCAGAGGCACCATGAATTCTTCACAAATAAAAAGTCAAAATGTATGGTCTTCTTTGGATATTCAATAAATGTCTATACTTTTGGCTTAGTTTGGGATTAGTCCAATTGTAGATTGCACTTTTGAGATAGTTTGATTGTGGATAGCACTTTTTGGTTTAATTTGAGATAATCCATCTGCACATCTTTATTTCCAAATGAAAGCCTTAGTAATAGATAATTTTAGGGATTACAATAATAACAACAGGAACTCCAATTATATGTTGCGTTTATGTTCTCTTGTTTACTGTGCTGTTGCTTTTCCTCTTAGTTTTTTTCCAAATTGAGGAAGTGGCTCTCAATAGCCCAAACTATTGTAGGCAGCTGCTTATACACTGGGTTAACATAACCAATTTTCACCCACCCACAGTCCTCTAATGCTTTCCAAAAGAAATGAGATAGGAAATTCAGCTTAGGGTTCAAATTTGGCACATTTTCACACAGTAGGTTCTCAATTTTTCCAGCAAAATAAGACAAATTATTTATCCTTCACAATTCATAGAATGCTATAAAACACAACTCAAGACAGGTATGTAATATTAAAGGAGCCATCTATTCACTGTTCAGTCTCTTGCCATTGTGCTTGGAGATAAGTCTTTGGTATGGGGCTTGGAAAATTATGCCAATCAACCCCACCTATTGTTTACTCCTTAATGCTACCTAACCGATTAATATAGAGTAAACGGAAATATATATCATCAATAATAAAACATATCAAGTACTCAGACAATGCACAAAATATATGTATTGTATTCTCCATTCATCGGATAAGCAATAAGTACAAAATAGAAAATATGTGCAACCTCTAACTACAAGTGCAAACATACAATATATAGTCAGCCGACATTGGTTGAAGACACCAATCGTTAGCAACTACCAAGTACAACCAACCAATGGTTAGGGACTAATGACCTATTAACACATTTATTTATTTCTATTTTGGCCTCCATGGTCAACACTCTGGCTCGCTCGTTCGCAGTGAGCTATGTATCGAGCTAACTGATCTTGAAATTTCTATGTACGATCAACTAACTCCTCCCTTACCTCCTACATCATTTGTAGGGCTTCATTCTTCACCTATATAACACCACCAATGGATGTCATTGGATGCTTTAGCTTGTAGAGTACGTCCCTGAAGGAAGCTTTTATATTGAACAAGGTTGAGATTACCCTAGTATCCCTCCCCCCTAGTGAAGGTATGGTAGGGTGCCAAGTTGTCATCATTGTCGGAATCTCATCTCCCAACCATTCTCGAGAAGTGAAGCAATGAGTGAATTCTCCCTCGCACTCTGTCTACATGAATGCCAATACATAAGGTGTGCGAGGTTTTGTGTGTATGCTCTCCCCTCGTGCTTCATGCGATCTTCAAGATCAAAAACACCTAGCATACCTTTCCCTTTAGGGGGCTTGCCTAGGGATTTCATTAGCCTAGGCAATGACCTCAACCACGTGTTACCAATGGGGTATATAAAGGGGGGAGAACGAAAGTTGTACCCCAATCTAGTTGCATCGTAATTGGTGCTCTGATTGCTTAGGGTGATTCTGAGCTAGGAGTGAAAGGTTGGTCTGAGATTTCCCGCCAAAAGTTCTTGGCCCACGCTTGTGACAAACTAGTGTTCACGTTTGTGCCTCACGTATCTTTAAGGTATTTAGACGACGCCTTAGAAAAACATTGTATAACCTAGATAAGGCCTTCGAACGTAGCTAGTGTAGTGCAAGGGATGTGCATCACACCTTGTAGATTCCCACCATACGACTCTTTTGAGATAAGATAGAAATCCCTGGCTTAGCATAAGCTACACGTAGCTTTCCAGGGAGAGGGTGATTGGGTCATCCTTCCAGTCCTAGAGGCCGCTACTTGTCCGCTCTCACAAAGACAATAATTTACACACCCATTTAGGTGTCCCTACATTTGATTCGAAGGAGGTTCCAAGTTGTGGGACTACACTAGTCTATAAAACCCACTTGAGTAATTAGGTTTGTGAACAAGTGCTTGAAGTGTCTTCTTGTGCAACACTAGTGAAAACGAATCAGTCAAGGGGCTGAGGATTGACCATACCCTTAAAATTGATCAAATTTGGCCATTGTGTTTTATTGTTTGCTAAATCTCTTGCCAAAACACTTAAGACTGTAAAACTACATCTGAGACAAACTACTACACCTACGCCAAAAATCTTAGCACCTACGCTCTGCCATATCACCGGTCATTATGTGCTTCTGTCAAAAATTGTTGAGCCTATGTCCTCTGAAACTGCACCTGCATTTGGCTCTATCTATAAAGCTACACCTGCATTTTACCATAAGGCCTGAGTCTTCTGACACTGATAGCGTAAGGTTCTCTGATTAGTCTGAAAAATTCTGCAACTCTATCATTTCCTGATCACCATTTACCCCATCATTTTTCACCTCATTATCATCCTAAATCCTGTCATACCTTTGAGAAGTGGTGGAGAGTGGGTTACCCTTTCCTCCCAATTGTTTGGCATTATTCCCTTTCATCTATGGATTTTGGCCTCACATACCCTTGAGGTCTTTGAAGGACTCCCTAGCAGCCTTATGTATCCTAGATTAAGACCTTTTAGTTGTAGCTTAGTGTGGTGCAAGGGATGTTGATCGTACCTTCAAGTTATTCACCATATGGCTCCCTTGAGATGAGACAAAAATCCCTAGCTTAGCATAAGCTACACGTAGCTTTCCAGGGAGAGGGTGATTGGGTCATCCTTCTAGTCTTGGAGGCCCCTACCTGTCCTCTCTCACAAAGACAAGAATGTACACACCCATTTAGTTCAAAGGAGATTCCAAGCTATGGGCCTACACTAAGTTATAATCCCATTTGAATAATTTAGGCTTGTGCAAGTGCTTGGTGTGTCTTCTTGTGCTAAACCAATGAATGCATATCTCCCCACTCCTAGTCAAACATGAAAAACCTTCACTGCATCCCAACCAATCCTTCCACATCCTAATAATACCACCTTTTCATCCTAAACACCCCTTTTCATCTCAATCACATTATCCTAATCTCCCCATCCTAATCCCCTGCTCTCACTCTAATCATCCCTCATTCTAATCTTCCCTTCTAATCCTAATCATCCCTCAACTTATCATAATCATCCTTTATCATCCTAATTGTGCTAATCATCCCATCCTAATTCTCTTTTATCATTTTAATAATCCATCTTATCCTAATCATCCTCCATAATCCCTATCCAATTTCATCATTAATCTTGGTCCTATCATCCTTAACCTCCATCATCAACCTTAACCCACACCCTTCATTATCATCCCTAACCTTCATCCTCCATCATCTTAATCCAATCCCCTTATCAACCTAATCCCATCTTAATCAAATCCTAATATCATTCTCCATCTTTATCCTTAGGTCATATTCTTCTAAATCCCCAAATTCATTTCTAATCCATCATCATAATTTCTATCCTCATCCAAAATAAACCCCAAACCTTCTTCTTCCAATCAATCTTCCACCATATCTAACCACCTAATTTATCTTCCATCCAACCTAATCTATTCTAACCCACCTTCATCCATTCTAACCCAATCTAATATCATGAACCCATATCCTAATCCAACCAGCCCAAAAATCACAATCAAAGCCAACCCCAATCATATTGATGATGATGAGGATAGCCTTGTTGACCAACCTGAATATAATCCCTATGATGATAGTGAGAGTATTGCGGATCACCTTGAATCCATGATCATGAGACAAAATTCTTCAAACCTTCACCAATCACCCATCCAAAGTTCCCCTCAAATCCCACCCACATCCATACTACCCATGTCATCCTCATGGGCCTCACCCACTACTTCAATAATGATATAGATGGCATGCTTAGATATATCATTGGCATTGGTGTTAAACTTCCATCCCCCCACCCTCATCGAATCCTAATCCATCCCCTCTTGCTTATCCTTCCCCTTCCTTTGACAAGGGAAACCAAGCCTTTAGCCAAAATGTCCCTCCAACTCCATCCAAATTTCAAATCCCAAATCCCAAATCCCCATCTCCACATCCTTTTCAAGCTCCTCATCCTCATCCTCAATTTACTAATCCATGGAAGCTTCCACATCTTATTCCACTTGTTTATCTCCCACATCCTTACAATCGACATCACCACAATCTTACCAATCAAATTCATCTCATGTCTCTCATAATAATTGGCCCCAAGGACTATTATCAAAGGTGCTTAATTCCCCATGCAAAAACAAAGTTGTGCAATCTTCCCATGCCATGCATCCACCTTCATCACCTCCACATCAGGATAAATCCCAATCCCCTAAATCTCATGAATCCTCTACTACTCCATCCATCCAAGTTGAAGCATATATCCAACCTTCCTCCCCCATCACACCATCCACATAAAATGAGCTATGGCAATCCCCCAATCCAAAGCATGCTAAGATAGATTCCCCTCCATATAATGATCAATGAACCCATTCTCCATCCAATGATCTCTTTCCATCTCAAGATCAAAGTACAACTTCCACCCCATCTAATGATCCTCTCCCCTCTCATGATCAAAACACCACTCCCACTTCATGGCATTATCCCCTTTCATCTCATAGCCAAGAGAACACTATACCATCCACCCCATCTCATGATCCTACCCCAAGTCAAGATCAAAGCATCCCTTCATCTTCATGTCATGATCCCATCACCCCTATCAAAGCCACTCACAAACCCTATACTTATCAAATGGGTTCCTCCATCTTCATCCAAGCTGGTTTACTCCAAGAGCCCATTATTCTTTCCATAACATATCCCCCTCAAAATGGACTCGCATCTTGTTTCCAAAATAATAAGTATCCCATTGGCAAAAGGATTTTTCAATCCATGCATTATCAAGGCAAAGGGTTAGGCATCCATGAGCACGACATCTTAGAACCCCTTAATATCAAAGAAAATCCAAAATATCATGGCCTTGGATGCCAAGCTTAAGACGTTGGCACTCCTTCTACCCATCTTAAATCCAAATATCCCTATTCCCCATCCTCTAAAGCTATCTTGGGCCCTTATGTTCCAAATCCCAATCTCTCATCCCTTACATCCATTTTGGGTCCCTATGTCCCAAAACAAAGTCCTTCATCCCCTCCATCCATCTTGGGTCCTTACATTCCACCATATATCACTCCTATTACAAAATCTCTCTATCCTATTTATCCATCACCTCATATCTGAAATCAAGATCAACCAAGGAACACACCTTTGAAATATTTCCAACATACTACTTACACAAACCCATCCATAATTCATCCACATCATTTATATCCATCCACAAATCCCAATTCTCTTGGAAGCAATTTGGATGCTAAATCTCAAATGCATAAAGCCAAAAATCCACAAAAAACAAAGGATCAACATGTACCCTCAAAAAGACATGCAAAAACAAAGAAAACTATGATCCAAAATAAAAAATCCCAAAGGCCACAAAGGCCCATGAAGCAAAAATAAAAACCTATGTGGATTCCAAAAATACTCATTGAATCAATGCATCCAAAAGAAAAATCAAAATTGGCATCCAAACTTGCTTATCCAAAAGCTTCATCTAATCCTAAGTCTTTCACCCCATCTAATAATCCTTCATCACCTCCATCCATTTTTGGTCCTTATGTCCCAAAATCTACACCCACTCCTCCATCTAAACCTCCAAATTCAAAATCAACTTCACTCCCACAATTCCACCTCTCTTCAAGGTGTGTGCCAATGGTGATCTTCATGATATCAAGTTTCCACAATCCATAATGTTCTTTGCAATGGTTTCTGGTTTTGATGGATCACAGAGTGTGATCTGAAACGTTGATGCAAAAATTATCACACAATCAAAACCAGAAACCATTGCAAAGAATGGTGATCTTGCCAACATCTCCATCCACTCATCCACAAGTCTTCCATTAACCCATCTATTATCCAACATCTATTTTCCATCCTTTCATCCCTCTCATCCAAGATTTTTCATAAATACATATCCCCCTCCATCTTCCAATCCATTTTATCCTCCTTACCATCATTTTACCAACATATATGAGCATACATCCAATTACCACGGTCCATTATAGTACATAATAAAGGGATACCATCTATGGAACTAGATGGTTAAGTCCTTCCTCCATATACCTATCATCCATCCCCTCATATCTAATCTCCCCATCCTCTTGCACTCTACACTTGGGGGCAAGCTCCATCCATACCACATCTTATCCACATCCTCCAATATCATTCATCATCCTATCCAAATCCATCCTCCCCTTTCCCTCCTTTGATCTTGACAAGGTTAAGGATCTACATGAGCATCACACATCCTATATCCCTTATGCTATCTGTATCATTCATCACATATCCATCAACCTATCCAAATCCATCTTCTCTTCCCATCTTTGATCTTGATGAAGAGCCTAGGGGTCACATATACATCCATCCATATCTTATCCACTTAACCTTGATCATCCGATCTATATCCTCCATCCCACATCCCTTATCCTATCTCCATCCCACCTATCCTATCAATTAACCCTCTATTTTCACCCTTGATCTTGATAAAGTTAGGGGAAAAATATCCATGGATGTTTTGGACAAGGCAATCCTCACTCTCACTTTCATCCGTGTCCTTTATGCACTATCCTTCCATCTCATGCTATTATTCTTCCATCCATGATTCCACTACCTCTAGTGTGGGGCATCTTAGTCCTTTGCAACTAGTCTTTGGAGCTCCCTTCCTCTTATACCCCATCACCATTCATTATACAAATTTCTCTCTTCTTTCCATGAAATTCCTCCATCCACCATAATATTATCTCCCATCACCATCCACCATCCAAATCCCTCTCTCCTATCCATGAACTTCCTCCATCCTTCCATATTTTACCATGCCTTGGTTCTCCCTTGTCATTGGATCCCATCCATCCCTCTATCATAATCATCCTATCCTCTATCCAATCTTATCATATCCAATCCATCTATCCTTCCAATCCAGCCATCCCCATCCAATCCTATCCAATGCAATCAATCCTAGTCCATGCAATCCAATCTTTCAATCTAGCCCATCATCCAAAATCAATCCATCATCTTAATCCAAATCAAGCTAAAATCTATTGATCCACTATCAAATTATCATCATAGGGATGTATCCTTCCCACTCCACATGTTCTTATTGTTAACAACGTAATCCGTGGGGTACACATTGTTCTTATCATTAACTTTGCTATCCTTATCATCATCATCATCACCAATCCATCAATCAAACCACCAATCAGTTTTTAGCTTGACTTGGAGCTTAGTCCTTGCTTGCTTTTTTGTTTTTTGAGCATGCTTGCTTGTTGCTTGTGTGTTTTATCGTTGTTTTCATTTATCATGGTCTTTTGCACTCTATTGCCATAGGGGCATCATATCATGGTGTTATAAGGCATATGTTTGCACTTGACCTTTTTTATCACATACTTGGCACATTGTCATCCTAGTTCCTTATACCTTGGTGCATAATGTCAAGTACACTATCAAATCTAGGTTTCCCATATCATTGCAACATGATGATCATCCATCCTCCCTCTTCATCCATAACTTAATCATCCTTATCCTATCCCATCCATCCCTATTTAGTTCATCCTTCATCCTCTAGACCTCTCATCCATTTCAAGAGCACACCCGTGTTCCCCTAACCCACATGTCCTCTCGAGGGGGCATACCACTATCTCTTCGTCATCCTTCCTCATTCTTCCTAGTGACTGGGGCATCATGCCATTAGTCCTTATCCCTTTCCTACCCACTATGTTTTTTTCTTCTTTGAAATGATATTACTTCTTTTTGTTGCAACATCATCTCAAAGAGGGGCAAAATGTAGACACATAAAATAATATCTAATTAAATAAATACTTGTTATTTATTTAATTTAACCCCTTACCTTATCCTAATAATTAATTAAGTAAATATTCATCATTTATTTAATTAATTTACCCATTATCCTTTATCCACCACCTTTAATTAAATAAATCTACATTTATTTAATTATCCCACCATTTTTCCACTTTCCTCTAAAATCCCCTGATCCCACTTAAGTTAATTAATCATTTATTAATTAACTTTTCCCTTTCCTAATCCTCATTAACTCATTCTCCAACTTTTAACTCCACTAAATTTAATAAACCCTTGGTTTATTAACTCAACCCATCCTCATTAAATCATTCTCCAACTTTTAACTCCACTCAATTTAATAAACCCTTGGTTTATTAACTCAACCCATCCTCATTAAATCAATCAATCCTTGATTAATTGATCTAACCCTTATCCCTAATCCTCATTACCATTATTTTCCTAATTTTAAATTCCTACATCTCACCCACCCCCAATAACCTCTTACACAAGCCACCCTATCTCTTACACACACTCTTCCTAATGTGTGCTCACACATGTGTGAGCACACCTCCCCATCACACCTCCTCCATCTTGTGACACTTGTCACAAGGCTAATCCTTCTTCATTCCATGATCCAAACCCTATTTCTCTTTTAAGCTCAGCCCTGCATTAACCAATCAATCCTAGCCCTTGATTCATCTCACAAATTTTTTATATATTGAGGCATTGGATCTCATTCTTCACATCCACATTCACCACAGCCTTATGCTGCAAAAATTTCCATCAGATCCATCTCTATCCTACCATCATGCTGCCCAAATATTGAGCATCCACTACCAACATTAGAGCAAAGCTATAAGACATGGGTGCATCTTGTGAGCTCAATCCATGAGGAGGAAAGCAATGAAGGTATAATATATATATTTTTATTTCTCTTATGCATTTCTATCTATTTACCTTCATATTCTATTTTTCCTTCTTCAGGTAGATTTTAGGGGTGATTGGCATGTGTTCATTATTTGTGAAATCCTTGATGGATTAGAAAATACTCATTAGATCATGACAACATTTTGTGGAAGTTGACTCTTCATCTTGACTTATCTCAGAGCAACTGTCGTTAATGGATTGGAAAATACTATCTAGATCATGATAGTATTTTGGAGATATGGATTCTTGATCTTGACTCAGTTTAGAGAAAATTTTGTTATGCTTAGGATTATATTCTTGACATGGACCTTGAGTTGATGGTGGAGTATTGATGGAAGACCCTTGAGTGTTTTTAATGGATTCAGATGAGGTGATAGAGGCTTCTTTTCACAGCAAAACTTCTTCAATATGCCAAATCATGAAGTCAAATGAGGGAGTTATGTTACAATCTAAGACATATTTAATGCTATCATTTTGATATGGAACATTGTTATACATTGTTGATTGATCTTGATCATGCATTAGGAAAGTATCTTGATACATGTCCAATTCCTCATCTTGTGAAGAATGGGTAGTATTGGCATGCCCTACTACATTATCATAGACACAGTTTACATTGATATAAATTGTAGTCTTTCCAAAATGTTTAGCCTTCCTATGATTGGGAATTAGATTTTTATAGATTCTCGGGTCTTTGTTTCCAGAGTTCTCGGGTTGTTGATCAACATTTACTTCCCCTTGATCAATAAGGTATTGGATGAGATGTTTTAGCTTAACATAATTTTGTCTTATGACCTTTTGTTCAATGATATTGACAAAAGTCCTTGTCATTGTACCATGAGGGTTTTATTTCAGGTTTAGGATAATTTCAAAACTTAAAAAGTTCAATGTGCTTTGACTAGATCAATTTATTTAGAATCATTTCAATGGGCTCCCCTAAAGGAGTGAATTGTCACCGAGGAACATTGTTAGGTTTAGGTGGTGGTCCTCATGAAGTATTAGAATTTTGGAGATTCCATTGGGTATTATTCTGTGTGTTATTTAGATGGTGCGTTTATAATAAATTTTGTGTCCACCACACCATCATTAGTCACATTGTTATTTGTGGCCCATATATGGGTTTTTTCACTAGAGCTAGACAATTGGTTATTTATTTGCATTGATCCTTTGGCAATGAGTGATATTTCAATGTTTAGACCTTTGGATATAAGTTTTATAAAATTTGGACACACATTGCATTCATAATTGAAGGTGAGATTTGTGTTGAGATTAACTACCATGATCTCTACTTATTGTTTTTCAAGTATTGACCATTTGCATTTTCTCACGTTGTGTCTCCATATTTGTAGGAAAGAGGAAACAACTTCTCATTTTTTTTGTTTGAGAGTGTATAATTCCTCTAAGGTGATTTTGGCATCAATATTGTAGGAGAAATGAGCTAAAAATTGATCTATGATCTCTTGGAATGTTTTAATTCCAAGTGGTAAATGTGATTACCATTCAATAGCTTTCCCACGCAAACTGTGTGGAAAGAGGCACATTAGATATGAATCATTATATGAATCCTACATGCAAGATACGCATAAATCCCTTATGTGATCTTCAAGGTTACCACATCCTTTGTATTTATCAAACTTCATCATTTTGAAGTTTGGAGGAAAGGATAACATTGTGATGCTTTTGTCGAAATGATGTTTCTTTTGATCCCCAAGATCGTTCTTAGGAGTCACGAGAGGAGATCATATGCAACATCATACCTCAAGGTGTATAAACATATTGAAAATGAATGGTGTTTTTGAGTTCCAATATTGCACTAGGCACAAGGAAAGAGCATACACACATGTCCACTTACCAAGCACACCATAGAGTTTTTTTTAAGTGCATCAAGGATTCAAATATGTGGTTTAATTTTAAAAACACCAAATTATAATGTGTAAGTTGTTGGTGTTGCATTGTGTTGTCATTGGTGTTGTCATTGATGTCAACCTCTACTGTGGTAGTGGTGAGAAGATGTTTTAGCTGTTGAGCAAGTGTTGTTGATGCAACAAGTTCACTTGGTTTCCAAACGATTTTGACAAAAAATGCATAGAGAGTGTACAAGGTGCCAGAGGTGTGTTTTGTGTTGTGTTCTGCATTTCTTCATGGTTGAATATGTGCTTGTGCAATTTGGACGTGAATTTCAGAGGTTTTTAGAGGTGTTATTGTTGGAGTTAACAACCCAAGATCTTCAATCTGCAACGCCAAAGAACCTCCACAAGAGATAGAGAGAAGCAACAATGGAAGATGCTATTCCACCAAACAAGGATTGCAATATGATACAATATGATCAATGCAATACTATACAATGCTATATGCCATCTATTAACAAATATGCTAGAGATGCCTTGCTTATAAAGGCAAGGATAAGAGATAGGATAAGACAAGATCATGACAAGTGTCTTAATCCTATCACATGAGACAACTAACTCATAACTACCTAGGAAAGTGGAAATTCTAGATAAGACAACTAATACTTATCTAGATATGACAACTAATATCCTAAGTAAACTTAACATGTGAATTAAGTCTCCTAAGTCCCTAGTAAAGGAATAAACTAGGTACAAGACTTATTCACACCAACACCCCCCCTTAAGTGCAACTTAGGGAGGTACAAACCAATGCAAACATGCAAAATATGGGTCCCGACAACTAGGCCTGATGAGGTACCCATGTACAAAACAAAAAACTCTCACAAGCGGAGAAAAGGAGAAAAACCCTGTGGGAGAAAACTCCTCTCCAAAAGAGAGAAAAAGCTGAAAAAAAAACTAATGAAGGAAGGAGGACTCCTCAAGACCCCCCAAGGACAACTTCCTTCACCCCAAGCATCGATCGCAACTGAAGATAACGAGGCGATGCCAAAGGTTTAGTGAAGATGTCTGCAACCTGCTGAT
This sequence comes from Sequoia sempervirens, assembly GCA_007258455.2. NCBI lineage: Eukaryota > Viridiplantae > Streptophyta > Pinopsida > Cupressales > Cupressaceae > Sequoia > Sequoia sempervirens. Next base: position 295,697,418 of record VDFB02000008.1, read on the forward strand.
CTATAGGCAAATACTCCAAGCTAAGAACACCATCCTGGATGAGCTGCCTAATGAAGTGCATGTGGATCTCAATATGCTTAGTCCGCTGATGCTCCACTGGGTTGCGTGAAATATGAATGGCACTCTGATTGTCACACCAAAGAGTAGTGGGATGAGTGGAAGGGAATCCAAACTCAGTCATCAACTGACAAAGCCACAAAACGTCCTGACTAGCCAACACTGCACCTCGATACTCAGCCTCTATCGATGATAATGCAATAGCAGTCTGCCTCTTGCATGACCATGCAATCGAACCAGAACCAAGGAAAAAGACAAAGCCAAAAGTAGACTTCCGATCATTGACATCAGCCCAATCTGAGTCAGTGAAGCCCACAATCTGAGATGCACCGAAGTGTAGTGAATGCCAAAATGAGTAGTGCCCTGAATGTATCTCAAGATACGCTTGGCGGCCTTCCAATGACTCTCATGAGGCTCCTGTGAGAAGCGAGAGACAAGTCCAACCGCAAAGGAAATATTAGGACGACTATGTGTCAAGTACAAAAGACTGCCAACCAACTGCCGATACAAGGTAGGATCAACTGTAGGAGTAGTGCAACTAGAAGACAGTACAACACCTGGAATGGAGTAGGGGCAGGCTTGCAATCAGCCATGCCAAATCTCTGAAGCAAATCAAGAGCATACTTCTGCTGGAAAATGAAGATCCCCTCAGAAGTCTGATGAATCTGAAGACCAAGGAAGTAATGCAAAAGACCAAGGTCGGTCATATCAAATCGCTCCATCAATGCTCGCTGTGTACTCTGAATCATGGAAGTAGAACTCCCTGTGAGAATCAAATCATCCACGTAGAGCACAAGTATAAGTAGATCCTCTCCATGTCTCTGTGTATAAACTGTGGGATCGGAATGGCAAGCGAGTGTAGCCAGAAGCAAGCAAGAAACTATCCATCTTCTCATACCAAGCCCGAGGGGCTTGTTTGAGACCATAAATGAACGTTGAAGCCTGCAAACAAGTGAAGAGTCTTGCACAAAACCTGGTGGCTGCTCCATATAGATCTCTTCATGAAGATCCCCATGCAAGAAAGCACTCTTCACATCCATCTGATATACTGACCATCCCTGAGATGTAGCTATAGCAAGGACAAGGCGAATAGAATCCATCTTGGCAACAGGAGCAAAGGTCTCGGAATAGTCAATTCCTTCAACCTGAGAAAACCCCTTTGCAACAAGACGAGCCTTGTACTTGTCAATGGAACCATTTGCTACATACTTGGTACGATACACCCACTTGCATCGAACCAACTTTCTTCCCTTAGGAAGAGGCACAAGATCCCAAGTATGATTCTTCATCAAAGAAGAATACTCATCATCCATAGCACTATCCCACTCTGGAATACCTGAAGCATCTGAAAACTTTTGAGGATCATCTGAAACTACATGACTCAAAAGACTAATTCCAGAAGTCTGAGAACGAGTGCGGCGAGTGTCTATGGGATCACCAACAAGAGGACCAGCCTCCTCAAGAGTAACTCGATCCCATCGTGGCCTAGTGGGTGAGTGAGGAGGAGGTTCATCAAGACCATCATCAAAATCTTCCTCAAGTAGCAAAGTATCATCAACTGAAGAAGACTGAGTAGGTTGTGATGAAGAAGAAGTCAAAGGAGGATCTGGCTGGGTGAAGGTCTCAGAAAACTGAACATCACGTCAGAAATGAACCTCTCATGTGTCAGGATCAAACAATTTGTATGCCTTCACATCCTCACAATAGCCAACAAAGATGTAACGTTGACTCTTCTTCTCCATGGATTTATGCCGACCATTCGGAATGAATGCCCAAGCCTCACTACCAAAAACTCTGAAGAAGGATACATTAGGCTTGCGATGAGACCAAGCCTCCTCAGGGGTCATATTCCACACTGCCTTGTGGGGCATATGATTCTAAATATAGTTGGCACAATTGACAGCTTCGGCCCAAAAAGCGGGAGCCATGGACCGAGACTGAATCATACAATTGGCCATTTCCCTAAGAGTCTCGTTCTTTCTCTCGGCCACACCATTCTGTTGAGGAGTGTAAGGAACTGTGTGCTAATGAAGAATACCATGCGCACTACAAAAATCCTGAAATGCCTGATTGACATACTCCCCCCCATTATCTGTGTGTATCTGTCGAAGAGAAAAACCTGACTGCTTCTCCACAAATGTTTTGAAGATCTTGAAGTTGGTGAGGACTTCACTCTTGAGCTTCAGAAAGTAGACCCATGTCCGGCAGGAAAAATCATCAATGAATGTTAGCACATACTTGGCCCCTGAAAAAGGAGTTGGGAATGACATAAGATCACTATGGACCAACTCAAGGGGTGTGGTTGCACGTGTAGCGTGACCCTTAGGAAAAGGATCTTGATGTTGCTTGCCAAGAACACATCCTTGACAAACACCATCTGTGCAAGTGATCTTTGGAAGACCAACCACTAAGTTATGTGCTTTCATTTGCTGAAGATATCTATAATTCAAGTGCCCAAATCTCTCATGCCAAAGCTTGCTCATTGAATCAGCATGAGCAAAAAAACATGACCCTGATGAAGACTCAAATCCATCAAATTGATACAAATGATTCTCATGATCAACTACTCCTGTAGCAACAACCTTCTCAGGATCTTGCAACTATCTAATAGTCACATTTTGTGGAGTAAACTCAACTAACTTCCCATCTCCAGAATGACAAATCCGATATATGGAAAGAAGATTCGCTGAAATATCAGGAACAAGAAGAACATCCTCAATGCACCCATCTAGCATCTGAATGGAGCCTGTCCCCAAAACTAGAATCTGTGAAGAGTTCCCAACTGCAATCTGAGAAGTAGAAGTATGAACTATGGAATCAAGAAGATCACGTGAATTTGTCATGTGATGTGAAGCACCTGAATCAAGAATCCAACTATTTGAAGGTGAATGCATAGCTCGTGCTGAAAGAGCTTGCCCTTTGCCCATGGAAGAAGGCTTAGCCACTGAAATATTGTGCTTCTTCATGGCTTCCTCCAAGGCCTCTAATCTCTTAAAGCAATGAGATGCATCATGTCTAGTTTTTCCACAAAAAGAACAAGGATCTCCTTTCTTTTTCTTGGACTTGGAAGAAAAATCTCCAGAGGTAGAAGAAGGAGATTGAGTGGACTTCTGATTGTTCTTCGGCTTCGGTTTGGAGGGATTCTCACTACCAGAAGATGATTCTGCTTTGGGCTTCTTCTTGTTCTTTCCTTTAACCTTGGATGATTGAGCCATTAGAGCATGATTCATAGAATTAGGTAAGGCATCCAACTGAATTAACTTGGCCTCCTCCCTAGTAAGACGCTTGCTCTACATAAATCTCCACGTTAAATTTTCTTGTCTTCATATTTGGGAACATACTAGCATTTTCTATACCTACCTTGGAGTGTTGAGTTTTGAGTTTCTTCACAAGTTTAGTTCATGTGTTGTAGTTTGATGGTTATGCAACTGGTGGCACATGATGATAGTATTCTTAGTTTTAGGTGGTTGTGCCAGTTTTTGTGAATAGTCTAATGGTGTTGAAATATTCCAAGATGTCGTGTGGTGTTGTCATGTAGTCCGTAGGATGTTTCTAGACCTTGTGAAGTGTAAAGTTGATTGATTGCTAGTGTTAAGTTAGATTTGGCCAACCTAACATGTTGGCACTATGTGCGGAAGTGCTTCATGGTTTGAGGAAGTAGGGTGTAGCATGTTTGTGTAGATTTGGGGCCTAGTTAACACTTGGTGTGGTTTTCCTTCACTTCTTTCCACCATGAAAGTGTTTGGTGCTGACCTATTTGGTGGTTGCACGTTTGAGGTGCATACATTTCGTTGAGGCCAACCTAGAGAAGTTGTTTGAGGTTGTAGATGGTATATATGCAAGGTGAAGTTTGTGTTGAAGTGTATGAGTGGAATGATGTGAATGTGATAGATTGTGGTAATTTGAGTGTGAGCATGAATTCCTAAGTCTACCAAAAGCATTGAGTAGAAGGTAGCCACATCTACCAAAAGCATTGAGTAGAAGGTAGCCACATTTCAGTGTACCTGAAGTTGTTGGAGGCAGTGATCCAAAGGTTGCGGATGCTGTAGAGTTGTTGTGGTGGATTCTCCTATTGCTTTGAGGTAGTGAAACTCCTTGTAACATATTCTCCTACTCTTTTTCTATTCCAAATAGTGAGTCCTCTAGGTAGTGAACCCTTGGCAGTGATCCTTTCTTTCTTCAAGGTAGTGAACCTATTGTATTTGGTTTTAATATTCATATATATGAGTTAATCCTCACCATGGTTTTTTCCCGATTAGGGTTTTCCATGTAAATTTGGTGTTCTATTGTGTATGGTTGTGAATGTGTTTATGTTTCATTTTTTTACATTCATGTTGATGCTTAATAAGGGTTTGAAGGTTAATGAGGGTTTGAATGTTTTAATGTACAATTGATTACCCCCCCCCCCTCTTAGTTTTCCTATGTAAAAATTGGTATTAGAGTTGTGGTCCCTTGGAAGAAGCTTAACTGCTTGAGGTAGATCTAGATGGTCCATAAGAATGGTATCAAGGTCCCTAGTTTGATGGAACAAATTATACTTTTTGGAAAGCCAGGATGGAAGTGTTGGAATTGTTGTCATTGATGTGAAAGGGTATTCGTGATGATCATTGATGTTTTTGATTTAGCTCAGCACACTTGTTTGAAGTTGTAGTATAATTCCTAAAGGGTTACCAAAGTTTAGACTTCAAGAGTCAGGCATTCCCTATACCGCATGCTGAAGAGTTGCAAAAGTTCAGATTCTGATCTTGTATTATATCACTTGCTAGAAAAGGAGTTAGTCTATTTTGAGCTAAGTCCTAAAAGTATTCAAACTTCAAACTTTGGTCATACCTTATACCAAATGTCTTAAAGAAGAGACGAAGGAATGAGTTAAGTATGAAAAGGTGTTGGACATTAGAACTAAGGCTTACACATTACAATTATCGAGCATCGGTGGTCAGTGTTAAGGTTTATGCCTTAACTTAAAGTTAAAGTATGATGTACATAGTAAACCCAAATCCCGACACCTGAAAAGGTTTCGGTGTTCACGCGTTAGTTAAGGATTACACATTAACAGAATGTTGAGTATGAAGAAAGGAGGAAGCCTAAAGGCTGATAATCGAAAGGGTTAAGATTTCCACCTCTTGAAAAGAAAGAGGTTAGAGTTTTAGAGTTCAGTATTTTGAATGTTAGTGTTAAGGTTTGCGATGGAAGTGGAAAGTGTTAGAAGGTAAAGGGTAAGGCCGATGGATGAAACCCAACAAGAGTAAAGTTTCTTGGAAATTTGTGTTCAGACGTGCCTCTTAAGTCCTTCGAAGAACTTCATGTAAAAGGTAAGAGGTATTAGCAACTCCTGAGCCCCGAAGGAAAGGAAACATAAAGTCAGTGAAACAAAAGAAGTTTTTTCTCAATTCCATGGAAGATTGGAGGGACACAATGCTAGGCTATTTTCATAAAGATCAATGGAAAATATTCAAAGGAATATTAATCTAATGGCTACTTTTTAAAGTTGATGTATTTTAACGAGTACCATCAGATCATAGAAGCAAGCAGAAGATCAAGGGTTGTCATTCAAAATGAGAAAATAGTCATTTTCAAAGGTCAAAATTTGATGGGAAATTATAGAATGGAAGTTGATTTAGGTATTTTCTTGAAAAATCAATTAATGTGATGGTTTTCAAAGGATAGCGATGCAGTTAGGGTTCTTGTAATGGTGAAATAATTACTATTGCAGTCAAAATGATTGTGAGTGGGTGCCAAATATAGGATCTTGTCATTGCATGTGTATTATAGAGATATCAATGAAGTATTATTTGAATATATGCAAGTTTCTAAATTGAATGTTTGTTTAAGGGAGTTATAGGATATTGTGATATATAAAAATATTTCATAATGATGAATATTGAAGTATGAGTAGAGAGAAGCAGAGCGCAGAGAAAGTAGTGCAGTTTAATGATTTGAAAAGGTGAATTATTAGATTTATGAAGTAGTATCATCACATATGAGCTTGTAATGTTGTAGAGGTTGGTGCCTCAGAAAGGTTGAGTTGGTGATCAATTAGGTGTGTAGTGTACTAGGAGGTTGGTGCCTCAAAACAATGTCTTAGGTGTGCAGTGTATTGGGAGGTTGGTGCCTCAAAAAAATTTCTTGGGTGTCAATGTACCTATAGGTGGGTGCTTACAAAACATATGTAATATCTTTGATTGCGAGGTTAGATTTGAGTAGTAGAATCAAGTAACTTTTCTCACTGTGGTTTTTCCCTTTTAAGGTTTTCCACATATAACTAGTGTTTTCTCTATGTGTAATGCTTTGTGTAATCTTTTATCTTGCTTGTTGTTTTAAGTTGGTAAAATTTTGCATACATTGATTCACCCCCCATGTCAGTGTATTGGTGTTCTTTCAACAATTGGTATCAAAGCACAAGGTTCCTTGAAATTTTTTTAATCAACTTAAGGTAGATCTGGTTTCAAGAACACTATGGCTGGACAATAAGGATCTTATTCAAACAAAGCACCGTTGTTTGATGGAACAAACTATGCTTTCTAGAAAATCAGAATGTAAACTCATTAAACTTCTCTTTATTTGATGTATGGTAGTCTATTGTAAATGGTTACAAAGTACTTGCAACTCCTCCTACTGATGCAAATGGAAATAAATCTTGTGAATACAATGCAAAAGTTAAAATGTTGTATTATGTAGTTTAACCAATATTGAATTAGTAAAATTTATGTATTGTCAATCTGCTAAAGATGTATGGGAGAAATTGAACAATATCAATGAGGGAGATATTAAAGTGAAACAAGAAAAATTGCAAACTCATAGAGGAAAGTTTGAGACTCTTTAGATGAAAGATGAATAAACTATTGTAGCATACTTGCTTAGAGTTGATGAGGTAGTGAATGAAATTAGAGGTCTCAGTGAAAAAATTAAATACAAGGTTGTTGTAAAGAAGGTCTTGAGGTCTCTCCCACAAATATTTGATTCTAAGGTCTTAGCAATAGAAGAAGCTAAATATTTGGATAAATTTTCTATGGATGAATTGTTTGGGTCATTATTTGCATATAAAATAAGAAATGAGAATACAGGTTCTACAAAGAGTGAAGAAGTGCTCAAGACTTCCAAAATAAAGAAGATTGAAGATGATTTAGAACCTAATAATAGTTCAAATGAGGAAGTAAAATTTTTCAAAAGATTGAAGAAGGGTAATGGAAAATACAGAGGTAAGCTTCCTTTCAAATGTTTTAACAGTGGAAAAATACGTCATTATGCCTCAAAATTTCCTTTAAATGAAAATGAAAAGGGAGATAGTTCCAAGAGTCAAGAAATGTCCAAATATAAAAGGAGAAACTATGGTAAAAAGAAGAATATTCTCTACATTGATAAAGAAGTTACTTCTTCGGATGATTGTTCTTCTAAAAGTGAAGTAGGTGCAACTGCATTTATGGATGAAGAAATTAAGGAATGTGAAGATTATAAAGAGGAAGAAGAAGGTGAGGTAGATTTGGAAGGTGAACTAGTTTCTTCTTTAGAAGACTTGAGAGATGAAAGAAAAAAAATGAGAAGTACAAGTTAAATATTAAGGAATCCGAGAAACTTATTGTTGATCTAAAATTGTAGTTAGCATAATCAAAAAGCAGAGAAGAGGTAACTAGTTTGGATTTGAAGAAAAAACTAGATGAATGTCAAAAGTTAGAGGCTAAAGCTGTCTCTTTAAGGAAGGAATTAGAGAAGGTAAATATGTAGTTGAATAGAAGCCTCAAACTTGGAAAGAGTTATGAAGTACTTGATGAAATGATTGGTAGTCAAAAATCCATTTTCTACAAGTTTGTTGGTTTAGGATATGAGGAAGACAATAATTCCAAAGATGATGTATCTAAAAGGAACTCAACCAATTCTAAGAAGTTTGAAGTGTCCATGAAGGATAAGAAGACCGAAGATCACAAGAAAATTGATGATGGATTCATCAAATTACAAAATCCAAAGAGGAGATTCAAAGGCCAACATGCAAGACAAACTAGGTTTAATGATGCTTTTCATGGTTATTATTCTTCATGTAATCAGTATGGGCATAAATCTATAGATTGTAGGATTAGACTCATAAGGAATGACATACATAATTTTGTAAGAAAGAATCCTTTTGCTTCTCTAAGTGCTCTAAATGATATATGTTATAATTGTAATAACTATGGGCACATTGCTAAGTTTTGTAGAAGTAAGTTTATATATCCTCCTAGATAGGAGAAAAAGACATTTACTTCTCCTAGGAAAAATAGATTTGCTCATGATCACGCAAGAAAAAAAAAAAAAATTGCACCCCCTGCATAGAAGAAGGTATATGCACAAATTTCAGAGGAAAGGCAAAAAAATCATAAAAGATATTGGAGAGAGAAGAAGGCTGAAATGAAGAATCAAGAATCAATGATAGTTCAAATAAGTTTTCATGCGAAAGGAAAAGGGAATCCTAGGGTGATTAATAGTGTATGATCTAGTCATATGATGAGAGAGAAGAGAAAATTCACCAGTTTGGAGAAATGGAATGGTGGTACAGTTAAGTTTGGTGATAATACTACTGCTGAGATAATATGAAAAAGGTACACTCTGCATAGATGGTAAAACAAATGCTCAAGATGTGTTGTATGTGGAAGGATTAAAAATAACTTTCTTAGTGTTATTTAGATGTGTGACAAAGGATATAACTTGTTATTTCATGCTCCTGGATGTGAGATAAGGAATGATAGCTCTACTAGACTTGTTGTTGAAGTAAGCAGAACAATTAGTAATCTATACCATTTGAATGAAGTGAGAGGTGGAAGATTCCTGTTAGGATAGATTGATGAAAGTTGGTTATGGAACAAAAGGATGGGTCATATTGACTTTGATCATCTATTGAAAGTCAACAAGAAGAATGTAGTTAGGCACATGTTGTATATTGGAAAACCAACAAGCATATTTTGTAAATAATATCTTGAGGGAAAGAAAACAAGGTTCAGATTCAAGACAAAAGAATATGTTGTCAAAAAAAGGATAGACAACTAAGAGGGGGGGTGAATCAGTTGTCATAGAATATTTAAAATTTTCAAACTTAACTTAACTTAATCTCAGATCTGATGAATGAACAATAAGCCATAAACAATCAACACATCAGAAACATAGAGAACACCAATATTTTTACGTGGAAACCCTGTTAGGGGAAAAACCATAGTAGATGTCAGTCCACAATATTATACCATGTTAAAAGTATAAGAAGAATAATTGGAATGCACATGCATTCAGGCACACTGCCTAGAGCTCATTGCTCAATTACAAGAGGGCTCACTGCCCAAGAAAGATTCAGATTAAAACCATCTGGATTGTGAACTGAGAAAATAGCATTTGTTAATGCCTGATTACAGTTCCAGTTAAGCACATGAACACTTCTTCACTCTTCTTCACACTCTACTTTGCCTTCAAATGATCTAAACAATATTCACACACAGGACTCACACACTTCACTCTTGCACACTTATCCACACTTCCAAATGATAAAAAAATCGCTCTTATATATCCACAACATGGAATTACATCACTTCAAGTCGGCCACAAAGAAATAATAAAATAATTACAAACAGTCGGCCCAAAACACATAAAGATTATTCATGCGAATCAACCAAGGTTGGCCATAACATAGTGTAGACCCAAATCAACAACTCCAACACAAAAACACTTCAATTAATTTCTCCTCAAAGATCCACAACACGCTTCAACACCTAGTCGGGCATGAACATGAAAAACATGAACACACAAGAGAAAATATCAGATCATGAGCACAATGATCAATGCAGACATGCAACATAGATAGAACATGAACTAGAAATATCCACAAACACCATGAAACACCAGAGAATCATCCGCAACAACTGAACTAACAAAAATCGCATGATCTTTATTTAGGAACACAAACTAAAGTAACAGAAAAATTGTCAGAATACAAATCTTCATAACTTGATCAAATCTTCACACGGATCTCTGAAACTAGACGTGGATAAACTAGATACACTCATCAAGAAACCCTTTAGACCGCAACAATTGATCATCAACATACTGATCACACTGATAGATTGATCTTCACTCCTCCACTGACAACCTGAAACACTTCTTATTACAATTTTCTCAATATCCTCGACATATGCAGCTTCTAATACATCAATGCTAATAGTGTTGACATCAATGACAACCGCATATCAGCGACACAACCACAACATCCAACAATATCCCCCTTTGGCATTGATGACAACACATGATGTGAAAAATACCATCAACACAACAACACTTACTCCTCCTTAGGTTCTGACTCTTCTCCTCAACTCTTCTCTTCCAGAAAGATTTTTCACATTGCTCTTCTCCCCCTTTGACATCAATGGAAAATATAAGTATTATCTTTCCACATACAAGCTCTGAACCACATATATACACATCTGATTACTCCCCCTGAGTAGCAGCCATCAACATCAATCCAGATCAAAATATGATCATGAAGTGCATAGATTGATGCAAACCAATGCATCTCTAATTCATATCAGGAGGGGTAATCACCCCTAGCATCCCTTTGAGCTACTCAAAAGTATCCTTTGGAAATGGCTTGGTGAAAATATCTGCAAATTTTTCTTTGGTAGGCACATACTCTAGTCTAACTTCTTTCTCACTCACTTTCTCCCTCAGGAAGTGGAACTTGATTGATATATGCTTGGTCTTAGAGTGTAGCACCAGATTCTTCGATATGTTTATTGCACTTGAGTTGTCACATTGTATGAAAATAGGCTCATCATATACAACTCTGATATCTTTCAACATCTGTTTCATCCACAACACTTGAGTACAATTATTTGCAGCAGCAATATACTCTACCTCAATAGTAGATAGGGAAATGTAATTTTTCTTTTTACTCAACCAAGACACCAGCTTCTTCCCTAGGAAGAAGGCACCACCACTAGTTCTTTTCCTGTCATCTACATCTCATGCCCAATCCGCATCAGTATAGGCACTCAAGATAAGATCATCATCTTTAGGATACCAAATTCCAAAATCAACTATTCCTTTCAGATATCTAAAAATTCTCTTTATAGCAGTTACATGAGATTCTTTTGGATTAGCTTGAAATATAGCAACCATACACACAACATTCATATGTCAGGTTTGGTCTGGGTTAAATATAGTAATCCATCAATCATTGACTTGTATCTTGTTTTATTTTCCTTAGGAGAATCATCATTTTGTGTTAACTTGCATCTGGTTACCATGGGTGTACCAACAGGCTTTGAGTCTTCCATGCCAAACTTCTTCAACAATTTTCTCACATTTTTTGGACTGAGATTTGAAAATCCCATTGTCCAACTGAGTGACTTGCAATCCCAGAAAGAACTTCATCTCTCCAATCATACTCATTTCAAATTCACTTTTCATTTCATCAACAAATTTCATACATAGATCATCATCTCCTCCAAAAATAATTCCATCAACAAAGAATTCAATAATCAACTCTTTATCATGGTCCAACTTAAAATACAAGTTGTTGTCAACAGTACCTTTATTGAATCCAAGCTTCAATAAGTATTTATCCAGTCTAGCATACCAGGCTTTGGGGGCTTGCTTGAGTCCATACAGAGCTTTCTTCAATCGACAAACCATGTCTTCCTTATTAGTCAGTTGAAATCCATCTAGTTGTTCAATATATACCTCTTCTTCTAACTCACGATTCAAAAAAGATGACTTCACATCCATTTGATGAACCTTGTAGTTCTTATATGCAACATAAGCAAGAAATAATCTTACTGCTTCAATTCTGGAAACAGGGGCAAAGGCTTCTTCAAATTCAATACCTTCCATTTGTGAATACCCTTTACATACCAGTCTTGCTTTATTCCAAACCACTTCACCTCAAGCTCATTCATCTTATTCTGAAAGACCCATTTAGTACCAATCACATTTTTATCTTTAGGTCTGGGAACAAGAATCCATGTATCATTCTTTTCAATCTGCATCAATTCTTCCTTTATAGCTTCCATCCATTGTTCATCATTACAAGCTTCATTGACATTGTTAGGCTTAGTCTTGGAAATTAGACAATACTCTTTTGCAATCCTTCTTCTAGTCGACACACCTTTATTCTTATCTCCTATAATTTTATCTTCTGAATGATTTAACCTTACATACCTCAGAATTTTAGGATTCTCTCACACTTCTGGTTCTTCTGTTCTTTCATCTGCACTTCCACTTGTCTCTCCTTCCTGACTTTCTTGATTCACCAGAACAATTTGAACTTGATTCTGTGTCTGAGCATTTTTTCCTTGGTCTGTACTAACTTACTGGTCATTTGAATCATATCCACAATATCTGGATTATCTAGCATAGTCCTCATCAACTCTGACATTTGCACTTTCAACCATTTTTCTCAAACTTCTATTATAGCACCGGCAAGCCTTGCTTTTAGTAGAGTAACCTAGAAAGATTCCTTCATCGATCCTTGCGTCAAACTTTCCTATGTCCTCATCTCTCTTAATATAACACTTGCTTCCAAAGATCTTGAAATATTTAATAGTAGGCTTATAACCAAACCATAGCTCAAAATGAGTCTTACCAGAAATACCATTGACATTTACCTAGTTTAGAGTGTACACATTCGTGCTTACAACTTCTCTCCAATAGATGTGAGGCACATTTCCTTCCAAAATTATTATTCTAGCAGCATCCAAAATTGTTTTGTTCTTTCTCTCTACAACTCCATTATGTTGAGGGGTTCAGGGAGCAGATAACTGTCTTTTGATTCCATGCTCTTCATAGAAAGAATTGAACTCTTAGGAGGTGAACTCACCACCTCTGTCTGAACTTAGACATTTGATCTTCAAACCTGTCTCATTCTCTGCCATAGCTTTGAAACTTTTGAACTTCTCTAATGCTTTACATTTTTCTCTTAAGAAAGCAACCCATATCATCCTAGAGTAATCATCAATAAGCAACATAAAGTACCTTTCTCCTTGTAGACTTCTGATTCTGGAGGGACCGCACAGATCAATATGTACCAACTCTATTATTCCATTAGAATGATGTTGTTTGCTCTGAAAAGAAACTCTAGTCTGTTTTCCCATCTGGCATTCCTTGCATATTGTGTTAGTAGGCTTCACTAGCTTAGGTACATCTCTTACTGCTTGAGTGGATCTTACCTTGAAAATGTTATCAAAATTCACTTGACACAACCTCCTATGCCATAACTAGCTTTCATCCACTTTAGCAATAAAACAACATACATCAATACTTAGGTGAAAAATATTACCTTTTGTCTTTGTACCTGAAGCAATTTCACTTCCAGAGCTTCCAAGTATCCTGCATCTTCCATCTTTGAACTGAAGATCATAACATTTGTCCACCATCTATCCAACACTCAATAGGTTATACTTCAAGCCTTCAACATAAAGGACATCATCAGTGTTATGTTTACCACCAAGACAAATAGATCCTCTGCCACAAATCACACCAGCATTGTTATCTTTGAATCTTACAACCCCATCGTCATATTTCTATAGACTTACAAATTTTCTTTTATCACCAGTCATATGATGTGAGCATCCGCTGTCAATAACCCACTCATCCTTTTCTTCAATTCGGGCTGCAAGAGCTTTCTCAACTTTAGCAAATTCAGTAGCCACCAGACCATTTTCCTTGATAGCAATGAAATCCCATTCATCTTCATTTCCATTTTCTTTATCAGATTCTTCATCAGTCACACCTTCTTCAACATAATATCATTTCTTTTGAAATTTAGGTTTGTAAGGCTTGGACCTGGGAACTCTTTCACGACACCTTGAAGCAAAATGACCTATTTTACTGCAAGAGAAACATTTAATAGGCAACTTTCCTTTATGCCTACCTTGTCCTCTGCCTTCTTTCTTTACAATCAATGCTTCCAGCTCTTCTACCTCTCTTTCTTCTTCCTCAAACTATTTCATCTCTTCCTCATACTTGAATTACTTTCTAGAACTTTCTCCTGGATCATATCTTTTCTTTTTTCTTTCGGATACAAAAGCCTTAAATGCAGATTCAATCTTAGGGGAAGAATCACCAAATTCACTCAACTCAAAGGCAACAAGTTTTCCAATCAGCACATCTCTTGTCACATTTGTTACTGTTCTGAGCTCTTCAATAGCATGAGCCTTTGATTTGTAAGGAGGAGGCAATTATCTAAGCACTTTAGCTACAATTTCTTGTTCATCCAGGGTACCACTGGCACATCTAATACCCATCACAAGTTCATTTACTCTTTGCATATAAGAAGAAATATTTTCATCTTCACCCATTTTCAAGGTTTCATACTTGCCTTTCAAACTCGTTAACTAAGCAACCTTCACAAGTGTATCTCCTTCATACAAAGTCTCCAGCTTCTTCTAGATCTCATAAGTTGTCTTAAGATCCATCACATTTGTCATTTCCAAATCCGTCAGAGCACTCAACAAAGCTTCAATAGCCCTGATATTAATCTCAGCCTCTTTAATCTCATCAGGAGTGGAAGGACCATTCTAAGGAATAATATATATGTTCTTTGTAATCTTCCAAAAGGTTCACCAATACATCTCAAATGACATTCCATTTTGGATTTCCACAGTTGGTAATTTTTTCCATCGAATCTAGGACTGTCCTTCTTGTATGATGCCATCTTGAATAAGCTCAAGCTTTTAAAATTCTTCAGAGGAACCCGCTCTGATACCAATTGTTGGAAAAACAAGGGTAGACAACTGAGACGGGGGGGGGTGAATCAGTTGTCACAGAATATTTAAAATTTTCAAACTTAATTTAACTTAATCTTAGATCTGATGAATGAACAATAAGCCATAAACAATTAGCACATCAGAAACACAGAGAACACCAAGATTTTTACGTGGAAACCTTGTTAGGGGAAAAACCACAGTGGATGTCAGTCCACAATATTATACCTTGTTAAAAGTATAAGAAGAATAATGGGAATGCACATGCATTCAAGCACACTGCCTAGAGCTCATTGCTCAATTACAAGAGGGCTCACTGCCCAAGAAAGATTCAGATTAAAACCATCTATATTGTGACCTGAGAAAATAGCATCTGCTAATGCCTGATTACAGTTCTAGTTAAGCACATGAACACTTATTCACTCTTCTTCACACTCTGCTCTGCCTTTGAATGATCTAAACAATATTCACACATAGACTCGCACACTTCACTCTTGCACACTTATCCACACTTCCAAATGATAAAACAATCACTCTTATATATCCGCAACATGGAATTACATTGCTTCAAGTCGGCCACAAAGAAATAATAAAATAATTACAAATAGTCGGCCCAAAACACATAAAGATTATTCATGTGAATCAACCAAGGTCGGCCATAACATAGTGTAAACCCAAATCAACAACTCCAACACAAAAAAACTTCAATTAATTTCTCCTCAAAGATCCACAACATGCTTCAACACCTAGTCGGCCATGAACATGAAAAACATGAACACGCAAGAGAAAATCTCGGATCACGAGCACAACAATCAACGCGAAAATGTAGCACAGATAGAGCACAAAATAGAAATATCCACAAACACCATGAAACACCAGAGAATCATCCACAACAACTGAACTAATAGAAATCACATGATCTTTATTTAGGAACACAAATTGAAGTAACATAAAAACTGTCAGAATACAAATCTTCATAACTTGATCAAATATTCACACTGATCTCTGAAACTTGACGTGGATAAACTAGATACACTCAGAAAGAAACCCTTTAGACTACAACAACTGATCATCAATGTGTTGATCACACCGACAAACTGATCTTCACTCCTCCAATGACAACCTAAAGCATTTTCTTATTACAATTTTCTCAATATCGTCGGCATATGTAGCTTCTAATACATCAATGCTAATAGTGTTGACATCAATGACAACCACATATCAGCAACACAACCACAACATCCAACAAAATATTCAACCTCTAAGAATATGGAGTTGATACATACAGATTTGTGTGGACCAACAAGAACCAAAAGCATCAATGGAGAAAGGTATTTTATGTTATTGATAGATGATTATTCAATAATGACATGGGTAAATTTTCTTAAAGATAAATCTCAAGCTTTAAAAAGATTAAAAAATTTAAGAGCTATGGTTGAGAATGAGATTGGATCAAGGATTATATGTTTGAGGTTTGACAGAGGTGGAGAATTTACCTCTCATGAATTTAAGTATTGTGAAAAACATGGAATTAGCAGACATTTTTTTGTAGCTAGAACACCTCAACAAAATGTAGTTGTTGAGAGAAAGAATAGAATTGTTCAGGGGATAAATGGAACAATGTTGAATGAAGCCAAATTGCCTGATAGATACTAGAAGGAAGCAGTTCATACTATTGTTTATATTCTCAATAGAGCACGGTCAAGAGCAAATAATTATAAGACTCCATATGAATTATGGAAAGGAAAACCTGAATTTGTGAAATATTTCAAAATAATTGGAAGCAGTTGTTTTATAAGAAGGGATGAAGACACTTTGAGTAAATTTGAGACAAGATCTAATGAAGGAATATTTTTGGGCTATTCAACTACAAGAAAAGCTTATAAGTGCTACAATAAAAGGTTACAAAATATAGTTGAAAGTGTGAATGCCAAAGTGGATGAAGATTACTCTCAACAGTTACACAAAGATGACATGTACTCAAAAGTACCTATTTATGAAGAAAAAGAAGAATCTGCAAAAGAAGAGTTGCAATAAGAAACTGAAGATGATGAAGAAGAGAAACCGGTCACTACTCCAAAATCACCACCTAACTTTGTCAAAAGAGATCATTCTGAGAAGAAAATTCTTGGAAACAAATTTGATGATGTCATGGAAAGAAGAAAGCTTGTACAACAAGAACAAGTAAACTATTCTTTACTATCTTATGAAGAAGCTAGTAAGGATGAAAGTTGGATTGAAGCTATGAAGGAAGAAATTAGTCAAATAGAGAAGAATAAGACTTGGGAACTTTTTCCTAGACTTGTTGATAAGAATGTCATTGGCTCAAAATGGGTATTTAGAAATAAACTAAATGAAGATGGGATGATAACAAGAAACAAAGCTAGATTATTCTGCAAGGGTTATGCTCAAGTTGAGGGTATAGATTTTGATGAGACATTTGCACCTATTGCTAGGCTTGAAGCTATTATAATGTTTCTTGCATATTCAATTCATAAAAAAATAGAAGTATACTAGATGGATGTAAAATTTTCATTTCTTAATGGTTATCTAGATGAGGAAGTTTATATGGAGCAACCTAAAGGGTTTATTGTGGCTGAAAACAAAGACTATGCATACAGATTGAAAAAGGCTTTGTATGGTCTGAAATAGGCCCCTAGGGCTTGGTATTACAGGTTAGACAAATATCTCCAACAATCAGGGTATAAGAAAGGTATTGTTGACAATAATTTGTATTTCAAATGTGAAGGTGAACATATAATATTTGTTATTGTCTATGTTGATGATGTCATTTTTGGTAGAAATTGTGATGAAATGTGCAAAGTTTTTGCTACTGCAATGCAAAAAGAGTTTGAGATGTCCATACTTAGAGAATTAACATTTTTTCTTGGTTTACAAGTCAATTAGTTAGAAATAGGAATTTTCATTTCTCAAACTAAGTATGTGAAGGAAATTCTATAGAAATTCAAGATGGAAGATTGCAGGCTAGTTAGCACACCTATGGTCACTAGATGTAAACTTAGCAAAAATGATGAATATGAATTAGTAGATCAATCACTATTCAGGTCCATGATTGGAAGTTTTTTATATCTTACTACAACAAGGCCTGATATCATGCAAGCAGTTTGCATGGTTGCTAGATTTCAATTTTCTCCTAAGGAGACACATACTAAATTTGTGAAGAGGATTTTCAGATACTTGAAGAGTACATTGGGATATAGCCTATGGTACACTGTTGGTAATAATTTAACTTTAACTGTATACATTGATGTAGACTGGGCTGGTTGTGTGGATGGAAAAAATAGCACTAGTGGTGGTGCCTTATTTCTAGGAGATGGATTGGTAGCATGGTTAAGTAAGAAACAAGAATCAGTTTCATTATCAACTCTTGAAGATGAGTATATTGTTGTTGTATCTTGTTGTACTCAAGTATTGTGGATGAAACAAACACTGAAAGATATTAAGGTGAATTTTAATGGGCTAATTAATATTTGTTGTGATTATACTAGTGTGATAAATATATCTAAGAATCCTATTTTGCACTTTAGAACCAAGCACATATCTATTAAATATCATTTTCTCAAGGAAAATTTGCTACATAGGAAGTCAAATTAGAATATGTTGCTACAAAAGACTAGATGGATTTTTTTTTCACAAAACCCGTTCCAAAGGAGTCATTTGAACAACTTAGGGATAAATTAGGAGTTGTTCCTTCTCCTATTTCTACTTGAATTCAAAATTTATTCATCCAAGGGGAGCATAATAGAGTAATTCTTTATCCTTGGTTTATCCCTTTGTAATTGATGTTAAAGGGGGAGAATAAAGAAAATTTTAGAATGCACAGTTGTAGTATGCAAGGAAGATGATGTAGTCTACAAGGAAGATGATGGAAAAAGATGGAGTGTTGTTGAAAATAGGGGGTGTTGGAAATAGACGTTAATACATGAAGATACCAAGAGATTGTTATATGATTGCCATTGATGTCAAATATGCATCATAAGGATTGATGTCAAAAGGATATTTCAGGGCAGTTTTAGTGATCAATGATATCTAAGGATTTCATAATGACAAAGGTTCAGTCACTAGAAGAATGGTGAAGACTGATGGAGAGAAGAGCATGTTCTGCAAAGTTGCATAAAAAGATGCAATGTTTTCATACAATGTTGTCATACTTTTACAAAGGTCATTTCCAAAGGTTTGCAGAGAAAACAAGAAGCATATCTATTATGGACTTTTCAAGAAGATTTCAAAAGCATGATCCGCATGTTGAAGAGATCAAGGGTAAGCTCAAAAATGATCTATTTTTGTTCTCTAGCAGATCTAGGGGCTTGCAGATAAAACCTAAGGGTTCTCAAAGATATTCACTTCATAGTTTTATACTTTTTAGTTGACCGCTTATAGTTAGTCACCAAATTCTTAAGTTATGACTTAAGCCCTTGAAGTCGTTTATTTACCAGCCCCTTGACCTAAGGTTTACTAGCTTAGTGGAGCTTAAATTATTTCTAAAGTCTAAAGTCTAAATAGTATGCTCCCGCTATTCCGCAAGGCTTATGGTGGACCCTACCTTTTTGGTCACAAAAGTGTAGATCTTAGCCATGTGTCCATTAGGACCAATATCTTATTGTCTATCACAACATCGCACTATTGATGTTCTCTAACAAGGTAGTAACAACGATATGTGAAATAATGACAAGTGTCGAATGGTGATAGATGGAAGAATTCAGTTATATTACGAAAGAGATGGTGGGTACTTGGGTTATCCCTATGGGTGTGTGGGAAGATAACATGTTCCCATGAAAACGTTCATGAGATAAGTGGCAATGTTTCATTGCATCATGCAACCCCTTCACATCGGGAAAATGGTTTTTGGGCCCTAAAAAGAAAAGTGATAGGCATATATGATGTGATGGAGATCAATGACATATATTTAAAGGAAGAGTTGATCGAATTACTTTGTTTTAAAGCTAAATAATTTTAATAAATATCAATGGTCAATATTTAAAAATGTGAAGCTCACAATAGTTAGGCGGTAGCATGAGTGGTCAGGAAGTGGAGCTCGACATAGAAGAATAAATCGCATCTACTATGAAAACTCAAAATTGAATTGTGATTGGATTAGGAACATCATAGACACTCAGGCGGTAAAAATATTGGATATAGTTCAATTAAGCAGTATGGTTATTTATTACAATTCTAGACCTTGCATTTCAAATCTAGGGTTTAATACAGAGATCAAAAGTGGCGGAATAGAGCATGTAAAATAAGTTTTATTATTTAAAATATAATTTTTTGAGTGAATGATAATATGTATGCAAAAAGATAGGGTGCATAGCTCATTAAAAAATGTGTATGCAAGCTCAGATGAAGGAAATATATGTTTAGCTAATTTGAAGCAGTAATAACAGTCCTAAATCAAATGCATATAGATATATAGGATAAACATTTTCACATAAGAAAGGAGGGTGAAATGATGATAAGAGATGAATAGCAAAGAGAAGAATTGTTCTTGTATCAACAAAGAATAGAGGATATTCTAAAGAACAAAATAGAGCAGAGAAGAAGTAAATGTATAGTTATAGATTAGACTTGCAATAGAGATTGGATTGATTTTGAATTATTTGTAATCAGGAGTTGTAGCTCTTGGTATCTGATTGGTTGGTGCCATCAAAATATTGAGTTGGTTCTCAGTTAGGGGATTGGTGTCTCCTTAGAGTTGATGCTCTTAAATCATGGGATTGGTGTCTCCTTAGGGTTGGTGCCCTTAAACTTTGTAACAAGTCAATTTTTTACTATGAGGTTGGATTAGCAGAGTAGATCCTAGCAACTATTCTCACCATGGTTTTTCCCATATTATGTTTTCCATGTATATCTAGTGTTATGTATAATCATGTGTGCTTTTCTTCTAATTTGGTTTAAAATTATTAAAGGACTAATTTCAATTAACTCTATTGATTCACCCCCCTCTCAGTAGACAATTGTGTTCCAACAATTGGTATCAAAGACCTGGTTCCTTTGGATAAGCTTAATTAGCTTGGGTAGATATTGGATAGTTAAGATTATGGCTAGCAAGAAGGTTCATCCTCAAACAAAGCACCTCTCTTTGATGGATCAAACTATACATTTTGGATAATTAGAATGGAATCATGTTTATCTTCATTAAGGTTTGATGTATGGATTTCTGTTGTAAATGGTTATACAATTCTGGCTACACCTCCCACTGATCAGGCTAGTAACAGGGCATATGAAAACAATGCCAAGGAAAATAATTCTATTATTTATGGATTGTCCAACTTAGAGTTTGTCAAAGTAATGTACTATCAAACTGCACATTATATTTGGGATAAGTTCAAGAATATCTATGAATGTGATGATAAGGTAAAGCAAGCCAAGATACAAAATTACAAAGGGAAGTTTGAAAGTCTTAAGATGAGTGATGAAGAGAAAATTGTAGACTATCTCATAAGAGTAGATGAAATAGTCAATGCAATTAGAGGACTTGGAGAAGAAATAAAATAATCAATTATTGTCAAAAAATTTCTAAGATCCTTTCCATCTAGATATGACTTTAAAATTTCTGCAATAGAAGAAGCAAAAGATATAGATAAACTCACAATGGATGAGTTACATGACACCTTCACTACCTGTAAGATGAGAATAGGAGATGTAGACACTTCCAAGAGAGAAGCCAAATTCAAAGTAGCCAAGAAGGAAAAGGTAGAAATATCTACATTTGGATCTAAGAAGACTGATGAAGAAAAAGGTAACTTTTTCAGAATATTAAGAAGAGGATCTAGAAAATATAGAGGTAAGTTACCCTTCAAATGCTTTAATTGTGGAAAGGTACGACATTTTCTTGCTAAATGCCCTTATAGTAAAAAGATGAAACCCTACTACTCTAATTAAATAAACTTTAGAAACAAGAAGAGTTTGTACACAAAAGAAGAGAGTGAGTCATCTGATGAAAGTGATAGTTCAGATGGAGACCATGAAATTATGCCTTTGTGGTTGAGGGAAATGAATCCTTATACATGGCATTAGGAGAAAATTATGGCGATCAAGAAAAATAATTAGTTGAAGACTTTGGTGAAGAAGAAGGGGAAGTAGATCTAGAGGGTGAACTCATATGTGTCCTAGATGAGATTGAAAACTTGAGAAAGGAAAACTCAAAATAGAAGAAGCATGCACAAAAGGAGATTAAAAAATTATCTAAAAGTCTTGAGAAATCTAAACAGATGATAGTTAGTCTAAAGACCCAAGTTTAAGAAGCCAAAATATTAGAAGGTGTATTTTAAATTGAACTACAATCTAAATATGATGAATGCTTAAAACTAGAAGCAGAAATAAAGGGTTTGAGAGAAGATCTTGTAAAAGAAAGAAGTGATGTAGAAAGGAAAAACAAATTTGATAAGAGTATCAATATGCTTGATGAAATGTTAAGAAAAAAAAGGTACATAAAGATATATCTAGTTTAGGATTTGACAAAGGTCAAAGCTCATGTTCAAATGATTCTTCATACAAGAATCCAGAAGTAAAATCAGATACAAGCACCACCGATATAGATGGTTTCATAAGGGTAAAAGATCTAAACAAGAAGAAGTCAACAAGACCCTTTTATCTTCCAAAAAGAAAGGCTATGAACATGTATTCTTCCTTTTATGGTTACTTTTATATTTGTAATCAAGTTGGTCATAAGGCTAGTGAATGCAAAATTGTACCCAAAAGGAGAACAAACTATTTGAATGGAAATTCATTTGATCCTTTGTTAGATGCAAATACAATATGCTATAGTTGTAATAATCTTGGTCATATAGCTAAATATTGTAGAACAAACTTTGTAAAACCAAGAGTACAAAGAAAAAGGAAAGAAAATATTTCTAAGGTGAACAAGGATTCACAAGTCTCTAATTAAAAGAAAGATAAGACAAAAAATAGACTTTAAAAGGTATGGAAAGAGAAAGATCTATAGACTACACAATCAACGATTGCTCAAAATTCATTTCATGAAGAAAAGAAGAATTTATGGTAATAGATAGCGGTTGTTCTAAACACATTCCTGGTGATAAAATCAAGTTCATCAAACTAAGTAGCTGCAGAGAAGGATCTATTAGTTTGGGAGACAATACTTTAGTAAGAATCTATGGTAAAGGAAATCTTAGTATAGATGGAAAGTTGCCTACACATGATGTCCTTTATGTTGAAGGATTAAATAATAATCTACGAAGTTTTAGTCAAATGTGTGACAATGGATACAAAGTCACATTCAATGTAGAAGGTTGCAAGATTAAAAAAAAAAGATTAATCAGGTAGAATAGTTGTAGAAGGTAAAAGGATTGAAAGCAACATTTATAACCTCAAAAAAGTGGATAGTAGAAGCTATCTTATAAGATAGATTTATGAGAGCTAGTTATGGAACAAAAGAATGGGTCATGTCAACTTTGCTAATTTGGTAAAAGTGAGCTCAAAGAAGCTTGTTAGACATATGCCTAAGATAACCAAACTTGCAAACACTACATGTAAAGAATGTCAGCAAGGAAAGAAAACAAGGGTTATATTTTAGAAAAAAAAATATGCAACTTCAAACCCATTGGAATTAATGCATACTGATCTTTGTGGTCCTACAAAGACAAGAGGATTGAAAGGAGAAAGACACTTCATGTTACTAATAGATGATTATTCAAGAATGACATGGGTAACCTTTTTGAAGGACAAGTCTTAGGAATTTGAAAGATTTAAAATCTTTAGGTCCATGGTTGAGAAGGAAATTGGACTAAGAATCAAATTCTTAAGATCTAATAATGGTGGAGAATTCACCTCAAATGAATTCATAGAATATTGTGAAAGACATGGGATTAGAAGACAATATTCTACAACAAGGACTCCATAGTAGAATGGAGTTGTTGAGAGAAAGAATAAAATAGTTAAAGAAATGGCTAGAACAATGCTAAATGAGGCTAAGTTACCTGATTTATACTGGAGAGAAGTGGTACATACTACATTATATACTTTGAATAGAGTTCAATTAAGGGTAAATAGTGAGAAAACTCCTTATGGAATACATCTGTTAAATACTTCAGAGTATTTGGAAGCAAATGCTACATCAGAAGAGATGAAGACAATTTAGGAATCTTTGAATCAATATGTGATGAAGGAATAATTCTTGGATATTCCACTCAAAGAAAATCCTACAAATGTTAAAATAAGAGGCTAAAAAGAATTGTCGAAAGTATAAATTTAAAGGTTGATGAAGACATGAAATATGTTAAACCTATTAAATATATTTGTGAAGAAGAATCTAGGTTCAAAGAAGAAATAGCTGACAAAGAATTAGAAGATGAAAATGAAAAGGAATCTACAAGATATGTCCAAAAAGATCATCCGATAGAACAAATTATTGGAAATAAGGATGAAGGAGTTTAGATAAGGAAAAGATTTGCAAAGGAAAAAGAGAAAGTTAATTTTGCTTTAATGTCAAAAATTGAGCCTAAAAGTTTTGATGAAGTTAGTAAAGATGAAAATTGGCTAAAATACATGAAAGAAGAACTAAGCCAAATTGTAAAGAACAAAACTTGGGAATTAGTTTCAAGACCTTTGAACAAGAATGTAATAGGAATAAAGTGGGTTTTTAGAAACAAGCTCAATGAGGATGGAGTTGTTATAAGGAATAAAGATAGATTGGTATGTAAAGGATATGCACAAATGGAAGGTATATATTTTGAAGAAGCATTTGCTCCAGTTGCTAGATTAGAAGCTATAAGAATGTTTTTAGCATTCTCTGTTCATAAAGGATTCAAAGTCTATCAAATGGATTCCAAGACTACTTTCTTGAATGGAAACCTAGAAGAGGAAGTCTACATAGAACAACCTGAAGGCTTTCAAATATCAAAAGAAGAAGATTATGTTTGTAGACTAAATAAAGCCTTGTATGGTATAAAATAGGCATGTAGAGCTTGGTACTCAAGACTAGACTGTACTTGCAATTACAAGGATTCACTAGAGGATGTGTAGATAACTATCTATACTTCAAATTAGAAGGTGAGAATATGTTAATTGTTGTTGTATATGTAGATGATATCATTTTTCATGGTAGCAACAATGTGCAAAGATTTTTCCACTCAAATTAAAAATGAATTTGAGAGGTCCATGCTTGGAGAGCTTCAATTTTTTATTGGTCTACAAATAAAATAGACCGATGAAGGGATATTCATATCTCAAAAAAGTATGCTAAGGAGATGCTCAATAAATTTTAAATGGAAAACAGAGAACTAGTGAGTACCCCCATGATAACTAGGTGTAAGCTAAGATAAATAGATGAATCTCTTGATGCAAATCAAACTATGTATAGATCAATGATAGGAAGCTTGCTATATCTAACAACATAAAGACTTGATATCATGCAAGCAGTGTGCATGGTTGCAAGATTTCAATTTGAACTTAAATAATCACATGTCAATTTAGTAAAGAGAACTCTTAGATATGTCAAGAGTACAATTGACTATGGCCTATGTTATCCTAAAAGTGAATATTTTACTCTAACAACATATTGTTGGGTGAAAATTATGTAATCAACTTTTCAACAAATTACACAACTAGGACTTTAGCTACAACTATGTGAGATGTAATCTCTCCTCTTAGAAAGGGGAGGTGCCCTTCTTACTGCTTTCAGAAACAAGTAAAACTAATCAAGTATTTACAACATGTAAACTATGATTAATTGATTCGGGGTGTGTCACATTCATCCTTCTCTCTTTTTTCAGAGAAGATGTTTTACAATTCTCCATGGTCGATAGTTCTGATTCGGTACAACTTCAAACTAAATACAAAGCAATAATTCCAATATCTCTATCTTGACAAAGCAAAGCGTAGAGATACTAGCATGATAACAATAACAATAAAATGATAAAGGAAAGCTTACGAAGGCACAAAGTCGTTCTGTAACTTTCCAACAGTAGATCCTTGAGATACGTAACAAGTGTTATATTAGAAGTGCAAAATATTCTAGATACATCACCACAATAGTTTCACGAACAATGTGAACAAATGCAAGCACAAAGTCTTGCAGTTTATCCACCGAAGTAGTTCCTCGAACAACGTGAACAAATGTAAGCACAAAGTCTTGCAATTCATCCACCAAAGGTTACTCAAACATAAACTTAAATTCAAAGTAAAGAATGCAACACAAAGTTTACATAGATTTACTCGAAGCCCTTAGATCTCACACAATAATTACTACCAATCTTAATCAACTTCAAAAGATGATTGATCCAACACAAAGTTTGGTATGCAACTTCCTTCTTTATTGATAAGATTTAGATTCACAAAGTTGAACAAAAAGTTTCATACATTTGTTACAAAAAGAGCAGCACTTCGTTGCTAGAGATAAAAGATAAACAATACAATAGAAATCCCTCATATATAGAGAGGAGAGGGATGAGAAAATATAGGAAATCAAATGAGTAAAATTAGGAAAGTTAGGTGAGCTAATTAAGGAAAATCTCACCTAACTTTGACTAAAGTCAAAGTGTAATTTGTCTTCAAGAAATTACATCTCAAATTTTGTTGCAATTATATTTTGAGAAAAGACATTTAAGATGTCATAAACTATTTACAAGATGCATAAAGGGAAGCATCAAAATGTTCAACATCGGAGATCAAGAATCTTCATGGTTCCTTGCTTTGGGTGCAGAGTCTTCATACTTCTTTGTGAAGTGCCCGGAAGGCGCTCATTGGCAGATATTGATTTTGCTGGTCTTGATGGCCAGTCGAAACGATTGCAGCGCTGAATTCGCGGGCGAATAATAAATTGAAGGCGAAGATGAGTGGTGTTAAATTGCGAGACAGCGCCAAAAGTGTAAGGCTGAAAATGGTAGCCCATGCACCTAAGTGATACCAGTGTAAAAGAGCGTTGAAAATCAATAATGCCCTTGCATATAGTGTGAATGTTGCAAAAAGGTCTGATTTTCAACACCCTTACATAGTCTCTGAAGGTCTCATGTGGTAAAGTGCAATGACGAAATAAGCGGCATTTGAGTGAGAGAACGAGTTTCTTCAATGCCATGAAACTTGTATGCCTCTTTGTAAAACGATGAAACCTCTTCAACATGGCGAAATGAAGTGGAGGAATGAACTAAAAGTCAATTAAAATAACTTAAAAAGTGATTTGGGAGTGTCATAAATGAACAAAAGTTGTGCAACTAATCAAGGCATAAAAAGTGGCACAAAACTGGAAAAAGTGCAAAGCACTAAAAAAACAATGCCTTAGTCAAAAATTGGCTAAGTCTGGAAAAAGTGCAAAGGTGCTAAAAATCAGCGCCCAGCTCAAAAAATGACTAAGCCTAGAAAAAGTGCAAAGGTGCTAAAAATCAACACCCAGCTCAAAAAATGAATGTTTGGAAAAAGTGCAAAGGTGCTAAAAATCAGTGCCCAGCTCAAAAAATGGCCGTGTCTGGAAGAAAAGTGCAAGGGCGCTAAAAATCAGTGCCTTTGCACCAAAACACATTCACTTAAGTGCAAGGGCGCTTATTTTTAGCTCCCTTTCACTTTTGATACTTAGTCAAATTTTCAAAAAAAAGGCTAGAGCGTTGTTTTTGACAACAACTGCACTTTTTACAATTTTACTAAGTATCAACAGTGAGAGCTCACGAAGGTACTCATTTCAAAGGTTTTCATGAGGTGAACGTGGGGGATGCTCAAACTAACTATTTGAGGCTTTGGAACGCATTTCAAAGTGGATTGAAAATTACCTCATTTTGCGTGCTTGAACTTCATGAACCTACGAAATAGACAAGTTTCGTAGTGGGGTTATCCATGGAACAAGCACTGCTAGATTCCATGATAACACATATACAAATTTTGATTGGGATAGAAGTGTGGATGACAAAAAAAGCACTAGTGGGGGTGCATTTTTCCTTGGAAATAAACTTGTTTCATGGCTAAGAAAAAAACAAGACTTAGTTACTCTTTCTACAACTGAAGCATTGTATGTTACAACAACAACATGTTACACTCAAGTGTTGTGGATGAAACAAACACCCAAAGAAATCAAATTAGTTGCTCCCACATTACATCACTAGATAATAGTGAAAGGGCATCAATCCAAGGGAAAATCACATAAGCTTTATTCATCCCTAGAAGAAAAGAGAAAATCAAGTCAAGTAAAAATGGTTTTAAAAATTTCTAACAACTTGATGGTTGCAGATCTATAGACACATTCCTTTTCATGATCAAAAGAAAGGAAGGATAAAAGTAGTAAAGTAGTGTCCCTTTGCCATTGATCCCAAATGGGGAGAAATCGAGAAAAAATATCTAAGTCAGTAATAATTATGGAGAAGTTTGTCAAATGCTCTGATCATTAAGAGAAATTAAGAAAAAGATCCTTGCTTATCAAAGGGGGAGATATGCCTAAGGGGGAGAATGGTTGTTGTGCAAAATTGTCGATGTTGATGCTTGGGTAGAATTTTTTTAGTTTTCCATCAATGCCAAAGGGGGAGATTGTTGGCAATAGGAGATGTCAGGACAAGAAGATACAAAGAGATTTTTATTTGATTGTCATTGATGTCAAACAAACATCATAAGGATTGATGTTAAAAGGATATTTCAAGGCAGTCTTAGTGATCAATGATATTGTTGTAAGGGGGGAATAAAGTGATAGGAAAATAGTAACGAATTAAACTAAATCAATTAAAAAAAAGGTTAGATTCCAAACCCATACTCATGAAATGAAGTTCTAAAATAATGAAATCAGCAAACAATGTAATCCTAAAGATAGCATAAATTGAATCCAAAACCTTATAAACTACACCATCCCATGTTAGAGTTGTGTTTGTATAGACATTTGGATGTCGGATTGCTCGATTGAATACAAAGCCTCCATTGTTGTTATTGCAAAAGCTTCAATTTGTGTTAATGGTGAACTAGAATGTGATAATAACTCTTAATATTCTCAAGGGATAATTGCTCAACGCTTCACTATGAAGATTCTCAATGATTTGTGAGAAGGTAGAGGATTGTTTTATAGATTTCCAGTTTTGAGATGAATGATCAAGATTTCGTAGTAAAAGATCCTGATCAATGGTTGAGAACTGTTGAGAGGAAATAGATTGGAAGGATTAGTGGATTTAGATCAGAATAATTGGTGGGATTGGGAAATCCAATTTGAGTGGTTAGTAGGATTGAAGAAATCAATGGGATTGGTTAGTGGGATTGAAGAAATCAGTGGGATTGGTTAGTGGGATTGGAAAATAGATGAGTTAGTTAACCCATTAGAGTGAGAAATCAGTGGTTGTGATTTACTCAATAAAAAAGGAGGGTGAGGATAATTAATTAATTGAATAATTAATTAATATTTAGGGATGAACATGCAAGTCATGTTTGAATTTAACAAATAAAGTCATATTTATTTGTTGACTATGTTGAATGATTTCGAATAATTAATTCAATTATCTAGGTTTAGAGAGGGGAAAGTGATTTAACTTAATTATTAAGTGATAATTTAATTGATTTAGATGAATAGGGTATATTAGCAGCATAATTAAATAATTTGCATTTATTTAATTAATCAGGAGGAATAAAAGTTAGATTAATGATAATATAGTGAATTAATTAAATAATTAAAGAGTATTCAATTAATAGAGGAAAATAGGGTTTTTGATGTAAATGATGTGAAATGCACTTGTTGTGTGCTCTCACAACATGCCCCATTTTTCCCCTTGGAAAAATGTGGACCCCCTTTTTCTTTTTCTTTTCTCTCGCTTTGGCGTTGTTTTGGGGGTTGGTAAAATTGCAAGTTTCATTTTCAATTTGCTTGGTCTTTCCTTAAGTCCTTATTTCTTTCCCGGATTCGGTGTCCCAGTCTTTTCACAAATTTTTTATTAGTTTACCAGAAACTAGAATCCCAAAGTTTTTGCGGTTGCATCAAGGATGTTGTATCTTTAATTGGTCTTAGTCCTGCCCGGTAAGTCGTCGCCCAGAAGTTGTTAATCCTGGTGGTCGGGTTTTATTGTATTGGAGTCAGATACTTTCTTTTCATTTTTCTTAAGTCAGAAACCGGAGGTTATGTTATGAAATGTTTTGAATTGCTATTGACTCCTCTTAAATCTGGTTCCTGATTTTCTTTAAAACTTGGAGGTAAGTGTCCCAGTTCCTGGAAATCTTTCCAAGGTTCGGTACCAGAGGTTGTTAATCCTGGTGATCATAAATGATCATGTATCTTAAAGGATTTTTCCTCAAAAAAAGCTAAGTGACACAAAAGTGCCACGTAATATTTTTGCGCTGTCTTTTCCTCTAGTAGTGAGCTCACGCAAAAACCTAGGTGTTCATAATTTGAACCCTAATTCACCATGATTACACCTTTATTCGAGAAATTAATGCATTGCAACAAGTAATTAATGAAGGTGGTGAACTACACATGTACTTGGCATCACCTCGAGCATGCAGTTGTTTTTATAACACTCTACTTCGCATCATGCTGCAAATTTGCAAAGGAAATTGAAGGAACGAGATTAATATTCTGGAACGCAAGGAAAGGTAAATTTTGAGAAGCTAAGAATACACAACTACCAAGGGTTTCAAGGTTTCATTATGAAATATTGTCATCATTAGCAAAACCAGGTATGTTTCAAATAACATAAATTATGTTAATTAGTTTCATGCATGAAAATCTCAAGAAAATGGTATTTCCCTTTGAAAACTGAAATTGTCGTTTATTTTTATTTGAATTCAACCGAAAGGTAAATTGAAAGTTTCATGAATTGTTAAAGAACTGGTTAAATTTAACCCTAATTCGCACACAAGACACATATTTGAAAATGTAGAACATGTCGACAAAAATGAGTACTTTTGAAGCAAAATCAGAAGATGAATTCAAATATTGCACTTTGCATGCTATACCAATTGGTGTGATAGCTACTGATACTCATATGGGATGGTCTTATGATGTCGAATTCCTCACATGGGCACAACAAGAAAACACTTCTTAGTGTACCAAGAATGTTATAGCAAGTGGATTAATTTTAGTAGGAGGGTTTCTACCAGTAATGGAGGCCCCTAAATTGGTTATAGAATGTTTAAACCATTACAACCCAGACAAAAGAGTCATTGAGAAGGAGGGAAGAACTTATGTAGATCTCTCCTAGAAAGGAATTATATATACATTTGGGATTCCTACATTTACTCAAATGTATCAAATTGATGTGAAGGTGAAATCCAAAACCTACTTGAATGCCAAAGAACACAACAAAGAAATTATGAAAATATATTGGTGCCAAGTAGATATTGCAAAGAAAATAAAGCCAATTCTAAGGTCTATGTTCAACCCAGATGTCCAAAATATTATAACTATGCTAAGAAGGATAGATGGATTGTGAGATGCTAGTAAATTGAGCCATGGATGTTTATAATTATATCCAAGTTGACGGATACTCCTGTGCCAATGCACTGGGGGGAGATTTATTAGTGACAAACTACACGATTAGATAAAGGAATTTCCAAAGACTAGGTGTTTTTATATGTCATCATATGTGATTTATTCCTGCGCCATGAGGGAAAATAAGCAAGGGTTGAAAAGGATTGGTACTCTAGGCAGAGAAGTAGGAAATAGTTTAATATATGCTCATTAACCCCAAATTACTATCCATGGATACAAGGAGCATTACCATAGAGTTAATGATGTGTTTTCCATGAAGTTGGTTAGAACAATGGAAGGTGAAAAATTGAATAGATTGTCTTTGGAAGCACAAAGTGTTATCAAACCTGTTGGAGGCTAGTACATTTAGTTTCCAAATTTCACCTACATTAGGGTGGAAGGGTTCGATGGGAATCCTTTCATGTTGCCCGGGTACCCTACATATAAAATGGTGTTACTAGAATTGGTAAGATAGTTAAAGTCGTCCTGAGCTCTTTATAACACGACTCATAAGAAGGATTCTTTCAAATTTCCTATTGTGATAGGGAACTATAAATGCAGTGCAATTAGAACAGCTAATTTGTGTGAAGAGGAGTTGAAAACATATAATTTGAAATACTTTCCACTCCAAAGAAAGTATTATGACCTAGAAGGGAACATTGCCAAAAACATACCTGGTTTTCATGCTCATGTCCAACACCTAGAAGACTATTGGTTGAATTGTGAGGATGAGCACAGAGTGAGAAGAAGAAAATATGAAATATTGTCATTAGAATTTGCACAAATCCTTGGGATTCATGATATTCCAGATCAGATGGAGGAAGATGACGGTGAAGTGTTGAGTAAGGATTACAATGAAAATAGAATCTATGATGAACCTATTCCAGACTTGGAGTATGAAAGTGAAGAAATAACATCAGTTGAGGAATTCTTTGCACCGGTTCTACTATAGACTCAACACTGGATAAATGATTTTTGCAAAGTTTTAAGAGAAAAGGGAATTAAACCCACATACTTGCAAGATAAAAGAAAGAAACAAAGAAATGAAGATGATTCCAAGTGTGGGGAACCTACTAAGAAAAAGAGGAAAGTTGATAAAGCAATTGTTGGTATAAATATTGAAGAGAGAACCCCTGAGGCTCCAAGCTAGGGAGTTTCACAAAAACCAGCTGGTAAGCGTAAAGATGCCGAGTTAGGCAAAGTTAAATTGAAAGTGAAAACAAAAATGGCATCTTCTTCCACAACAAAACCAAGGACCAAGCTTGCAATTGATGAAGAGGAAGGAGTAACAAAAAATACTGGCACACAAAAAAGGTTTGCACCTCAGAGAGCTACAATATTATTCACTTCTCCCTCTTCAGTTAACATGGCTAGTGTAAAACAGGCACTAGGAAAGACTCTTGTGGTTTTGGATGAAGTTTCTGAGGCAGATGAGGCTAGAATTAAAGAAAAAATGGATAAGTGGGGTGCCATGTGGGAATGAGTAAAAGAAAATAATTCAAAAGAAAAACCCATGGTACAGTCAATTGTGGAAGAAATTCCAAATACAGGGTCAATTCCTATAAACATTGAAGAAGAAGAATTTATAGAAGGAACACTTGATTTAGAAGCGAGGAACCCTGATGTTCTTGAAATGGAGACAGGGGAGACTATAGGACAAGATCCTACTAATGATATTTTTATTGAAGATACCTTTGATTCCCATCATTCGCTAGGGAATGATCAAGATGTTAATGAGCAACCATAGGTTTCTGGAAAATCAAAGGAAGATCTGGTTGAGATTGAAAAGGAAGAACCTTCACAAATTTCAAGTGATAAGGTTGGAAATGAAGAAATCCCTGATGTGATAGGACATAAAGAAGGTGATGTCCTCAGAGCTAATGTTGAACACCTGGCTAGACAGGAAAATATAAGTCTTGAAACTGAAGAGACATTGTCAATTCCTGGTAATCCAAAATCTATGCCAAAGAATACTGAAGATGTTCCTATTCCAGAGGATGTGATAGATAAAGTTGAAGAAACAAGAGAAGAAGTTCCTAAATAAACTGAAATCTAGGAACAAAGATATGTTACAGAGGTAGAGCACGATGAAGATGTACCTGATTGGTTGATCAGAGAATTGATTTCCCCAATGGAAGTGGAATTAGTACCTCTAGATCTTAAAAGTTTTATGCAAGAAGTGGATACTCCTAAGCTAGGTGAAGAGCTAAAATGAAACATGTCATATAGAGGAATATAGATGGAGGTAGAACAATCCATATAGCTACCCCAATAGCAGGTAAAAATAGACATGAGATAACACCTAAGGAGTACAAGGTAACAAGTATCAATGTTGGACACTCATCCTGGATAGAAGAATTAGAAGAAATGGAGATGAATTTGGATGCAACGTATTGTTGCCAGGGTACAAAAGAATAAACAAAAGAAAAGAGAGTTGAAAGAACAAATTTCTAGCCTAGAGAATTTTGTAAAGTCATTAACCCAATCTGGCCAAGCACGGGCTGAATTTCCTCGGAATCCAGTACTTACGTCACAAGAGCAGGTGGATGCAATTGCATCAATTCGCCATAGGATGAATAGATCTGAGGAATGGATTGAGTATTGGGTGAGGCAAGGAGAAGAATTTATTATAGATGCCATTGGGAAATATAAGGAAGCACATGGTTGGTTTGAAAAATCCAGAAAACTGGAAGGAGAATGCAGGTATTTCCAAGAACATGTTGATCCTGAAAGGCGAGATATAGAAACTTTCGTGCAAATAGATGTCCAAGAATTGAAGAGAAAATATAATTTTAGAACAAGAAGTTCCATTATGCAAAAAATGGAAGAAATGGTTGAATTGGGAACATGACACATTAATACAATGTATAGAAGGATTTGAAAAGGTCACCAAGAAATGCAGTAAGTTGTTTGATAAAGATCAAGATTTTATTGAAGTATTATTGTGGTCCCTGGACACTAGGACAAGAGGGTAAAGAAGCAAAGGCTTTCAAGGAATGGATTGAGAAAATAAATAAAGACCCTGTTTAGTTGCTAACCCAGGAAGTCATTGATGAGATCATACATTACAGAAATACTATAGTCAAATATGAGACAAAGAAGGCACAGAGGAATGCCAATATACTCCAGATATCAGAAGATTATACCAGGCTTAAGTTTGGTTGGAAAGAAATACAGGGAATTTCAAAAGAGCGTATGCATCAGTTGTTGAATGCTTTCCGAGAATATCATCTGAAGAAGAATGGATCTTGGAACACAAGCTCTAAATGATATATGAAGCACTGAATATCAGATACCGGAAGTGTCACAAAAGCATTTTGTTGAAGTTGATTTTGTAGGTTGTTCTAGGTCCCGGTAGAAATCTCTTGTCCGGTATTCTAAAGAATGTTGATAGCCTTATGTATGTGGAGTGTTATGCATAAGAGTTTGAAGATTGAAGGTTGTTGTTGCTAAAGAAGTCAAAGCTTTGACTTTGTCTAGCAGATTCTAATGACAACTGGCATATGCCACGTGGTACATTTTGATTTGTTATTTTTGATTCTCTTGATAGACTTTAAGTTTGAACTCTTGAGGACTTGTTCCTATAAAAGGCCATTTATTGCTTTACTTTTATTTTAAGTTTAGAATTTGTGGATGTCAGAAGAGCTAAAACTTCCCTAAGTTTTGTTCTTTTTTCCTGTTTTCTGAATCATTCCAGACTAAAAACTTGTATGCACATAGAAATTAATCAATATCAAATCTAATTTGATAGCTACATATCTCATGTATCTTTTGTAGCTGGTTTTTGTTAGTTTAGTCGAACAAGACTGTGTTACGTCATTTAAGGGTGCATGCAGAACCTACTTGGTGTCCAAACAAAATCCCCCTTCTTTAAAAGCTTGCATCATTTTATGCCTAGTTGTGAAGCAATCTGGTGAAGTATAAAGTGGTTTGCTTTGATTTGATTAAATCTTGGGGCATCCATGGAGAATAACCGGGAGAAATTTTATTTTTCTGTATTTTTTTATGCTTTATTTTAGATTAGATGTTTAAATTTTATAAAATGTTTCAAAAAAATAGATGAATGAATGGAAATTTATTGAAAATATTTCATTTTCCATGAAGTTTCTGAATGCTTAAAGCTAAACCTACTTAAGTGATAGCACAATTGTTTGATTTTCATGAAATATTATTGCAAATCTTTTGATTTCATGAAAATATTATATGAATGGAATGGAAATCTTGTATCTAATTCTTATTATTTTTAATGAAACCAGTATTTGAGATTAGAAAAACCATAGACCCCTTGAGATTAACAACAATATCACATCATACCTTGGAGTGAACCTAGTATGGTCAAGACCTGACTACCGAAGACTTGGGATTGAGCTGAGTCAACCTTTTTCCTATTACATGGACACACCCCCTAAGGTTTCCTTGGTTAAGTCTTTCAAGAAGGATAGGTTCCTTGCCATTTTCCTATGAGGACTTTATCTACACTATTGTTGTGAGTGACATCATTGTCAACAACACTAATTAATGATAATGATGTCGATAATGGAAAAATATCATTCAAGATGTGTGATATGTGTTTAAGCCATTTTTACATGTCTACATTTTGCCCCTCTTTGAGACAAAGTACTAGTTGCTTAATTTCAAAGAATTCGATGTTAAGATCAAGATTTGAAAAATTTTATATGCCTCACTTTGCCCCGATGAACAACGGAAAGATAATAGGACGTTGGGCTGCCCCCTCGAGAGGTTGGCCAAAAAAAATTATTTTTCAAGTCAGGCTTGCGACAAGGTTCCATTGCAGTACAAATGCATAGAGGATGAAAAATTAGGCCATAGGGCCCTCACTTATAGTTCAGATGTTCCCGGGTGCTCATAATTTTAACCTAGGAGGTTTTCCAAGGTAAAACATAGGGTTTGGGGGGTAAAAATAGGAAATTAGGGTTCATTTTTCCTCATTTTCACTCTTAGCCCTTCACAAATTCTTATCTCTAGAGATCTTTCTTTTACGATTGTCGAGTTGTGATTCCAAGGATTCCAGGTGCCCCACATCGTGCAGAGTTTTTGAATTCAAAAGGACAACTAGCATAGGTATCGCGGTATGTATCACTTATGTTCTTGTTTTCATCTTTTCATTTTTTGTGTAATTAATGCTAGAAAACATTTTTAACAATAATGATAATTTTATGAAATTACCGCTTTTTTTTTCAATTCTATCGCTATTGTACTCTTTTTGTTTGTGTTGCTTTCGCTTTTCTTGCTCACTATCATTTTTTTCTGTTCACTATTGCATTTTTTTCTTGCTTTTGTTTAACACTATTGAAAAATTTGTGTGCTTTTGTCCTTCTACTTGGGAAATGATCCCTAATGTGAATCTTTTTCACTATAAAAAAAAATTCTCACTTTTGTCATTTTTAACGCTATCGCTCAAAATGCTCGCTATTGTCAATAATAAGGCCATTATTTCTTTTCTTGATCACTATTGTCAAAAACAGGGCCACTATTGCTTTTCTTGAAAGATTTAGCCAGTTTTTTGCAGTCTTAGGTTCGTAATCTAATTTTCTAGCAAATTCTCAATGTCATGGGTTGAATGTTTGTTGGCATTTCTCAAACTACTTTATTCTAGGGAGCGACGGTTGTGGCAGTTGTTTGACCTACTCACTAGTTTCTTCGAGGTTGAGAGAAACTTTCTACATGTGGTAGGTCTATGTTATATATGGTACATGCTCGAGATACGATTGCATACGGCCATGATTATTTCCCTTATAGAGAGATGCCATTCAAAGTGGTCATCCTTCCACCTATTGATTGACGATGCGACCATTACATTAGAGGCTGTGTGGAGGATTCTTTGCATCCCTATTCACGGTGAGCTTGTGAGTTACAATGTTAGGCAGGGTACTGTGGCCATGCAGCATGTACTTAGCGTTCGTCAACTTCATGTGGTGGAATCAGAGACAAACTTGTCTCCATTTGTTGATAGTGTTGATCTTCTATCAATGGTCTTATCAGGTTTGATTATGGGGCTCATGGTGCCCCATCGTAGAGGTCGACATTTTCTTATTGGCTAGGGTATCTACATTGAGCAGATGATGGAGCACGGTATGAGGTATGCATAGGGCCCATGTATTTTGGAACACCTATATAGAGACATGCACAAGGTTTCCTATCGTGGAGGAAGTTCTATCTCCGCTAGCATGACATTGTTGTACGTATGGGCTTGGGAGCATATCCTAGTGACTAGAATAGATGATGTGTTGGAGTGGGATCCAAAGGATCCATACTTGTACAAATATTTAGATTTCATGCATTATACCTAGCTTGGCTAGTTACCTTACTGGCGAGGAATTTTTTATGACATTCCTACATTCATTTGGAGACCACAGTTAGGCTGCGAGGCCTGGCACGATGATGTGGATCAACTCCCCTATTTCTGACAAACACAATGGTTGATAGGCTATGTGGATTCTCTTCTCGAGTGTTACTTGCTTGATCAGGTTCTTCGGTAGTTTGGAGAGTGTCAGACACATTTCGGGGATGATTATCATGAAAGTTTTGGGAGGACATATCGAGAGGTTAGGGTGTGGGGGCCATAGGCCTCTTCTATTGATGTTGTAACTGATTTCAAATGAATTTCCCCATTTGCATGGGGATGGGCAATAGGGTTAGTTGAACCTGGCACTACATGCAACTATGATCAATGGTGGGCTCACTGTGTTCCTCTTCATTTTATAGATCCTACTGGTGTTGGCCTAGTTGTGGGGAGAGCTGGTGTGACTAGAAGGAGGGGCGAGCGACAACAACTCAATATTTTAGTAGAGTAGCTAGATAGAGCACGAGATTAGGGTGACCAGGATGTAGGACATGATGGGCTGCAGGGTGATCAACAACATTAGGATTAGCCCTATCAGGATTAGCAGGTAACGTAGGGTTCTCCACAAATGGATGCAGTGATAGGGGCTCAAATTTCCCAGTTGACCACGAAGAGGGATGTAGAGATCGCACAGAGGCAAGTTGCTAAGGCACAAGTTGCAGCATTGAATGCCGAGAGAGATGGATTTCATCATGAGTGAGATGGTAAACATTAATGAATTAAACTAAATCAATTCAAAACAAGATTAGATTCCAAACCCATACTCATGAAATTAAGTTCTAAAATAATGAAATCAACAAACAATGTAATCCTAAATATAACATAAATTGAATCCAAAACCTTAGAAGCTATACCATCCCATTTCAGAGTTGTGTTTGTATTGACATTTGGATGTCGGATTGCCCGATTCAATACAAAGCCTCCATTGTTGTTGCAAAAGCTTCAATTTGTGTTAATGGTGAACTAGAATGTGATAATAACTCTTAATATGCTCAAGAGATAATTGCTTAGTGCTTCACTATGAAAATTCTAGATAATTTTTGAGAAGGTAGATGATTGTTTTATAGATTTCCTATTTTGAGATGAACGATCAAGATTTCGTAATAAAAGATCCTAATCAACGGTTGAGAACCGTTGAGAGGAAATAGATTGGAAGGATTAGTGGATTTAGATCAGAATAATTGGTGGGATTGGGAAAGCCAATTTGAGTGGTTAGTGGGATTAAAGAAGTAAGTGGGATTGGTTAGTGGGATTGAAGAAATCAATGGGATTTGAGAATAGATGAGTTAGTTAACCCATTAGAGTGAGAAATCAGTGATCGTAATTTGCTCAATCAAAAAGGAGGGTGAGGATAATTAATTAATTGAACAATTAATTAATATTTAGGGATGAACGTGCAAGTCTTGTTTGACTTTAACAAATAAAGTTATTTTTTTTGTTGACTATGTTGAATGATTTCAAATAATTAATTTAATTATTCAGGTTTAGAGAGGGGAAAGTGATTTAATTTAATTATTAAGCGATAACAATTTAATTGATTTAGATGAATAGGGTATATTAGCGACATAATTAAATAATTTGTGTTTATTTAATTAAACATGAGAAATAAAAGTTAGATTAATGATAATATAGTGAATTAATTAAATAATTAAATATTATTCAATTAATAGAGGAAAA
Source organism: Sequoia sempervirens (assembly GCA_007258455.2). Taxonomy (NCBI): domain Eukaryota; kingdom Viridiplantae; phylum Streptophyta; class Pinopsida; order Cupressales; family Cupressaceae; genus Sequoia; species Sequoia sempervirens. The sequence continues at coordinate 295,736,626 of VDFB02000008.1, forward strand.
TAGGGTTTTTGATGTAAATGATGTGAAATACACTTATTAATGATAATGATGTTGATAATGGAAAAATGTCATTAAGGATGTGTGATATGTGTTTAAGCCATTTTTTACATGTCTACATATATCTAAGGATGTCATAATGATAATTGTTCAGTCACTAGAAGAATGGTAAAGAATGATGGATATCTAAGATACACATTTTTAGAGAAGGAAGGAGAGTGAAATTCTTATAAGAGAAATAAAAAAGAGAAGAATTGTTCTTGTAGCGACAAAGAACAAAGGATATTTTGAAGAGTAGAATAGAGTAGAGAAGAAGTAAATGTACAGTTGTAGATTAGACTTGCAATAGAGAATTGGATTCATTTTGAATCATTTATAATCAAGAGTTATAGCTCCTTGTATCTGATTGGTTGTTACCATCAGAATGCTAAGTTGGTTCTCAGATAGGGGATTGGTGTCTCCTTAGAGTTGATGCTCTTAAATTAGGGGATTGGTGTCTCCTTAGGGTTGGTGCCCTTAAACTTTTTAACTAGTCAGGTTTTTACTGTGAGGCTAGATTAGGACAGTAGATCCTAGCAGCTATTCTCACCATGGTTTTTTGTTGGAATATGTGCCTCAATTCTTACTGACATGTAACTCCTGCAGGGAAAAGTTGTTGTGACATTATTCATGTCTAGCCGACTAACTGTTCTGAATCTTGTTGAAATGTCCATGTCACCAAGATAGAGGTGATGTCTTTCCGAATGAAGTCCATCGCTATAACATAGAGCATTCGCTGTGACCTTTTGTTGATTGGAGACCTCTGGCTGACAGTATGTTCCTATCGGGTGTTAATGCGGATGTCAGAGTAGCTCAAGCACTCAGGGAGAAGTCCCAGCGATGAAGGAAAGGTCTCACCGATAGGAGTATTCACTTGTGGTCTTCGCGGTGACTCAAAGACTTCGGTATGAAGTCTTGGTGACCAATGGAGAGTCTCACCAATAGTTTGGAGTAACGGAAGAGCACTCGGTGAAAGGTCTTAGCGAAGGTCAAATTTCTTGCCGACTCGGTAAGACATGAGTGCTTAGTGTGATGTCTCGACGCTCGCTGTGAGGTCTTGGCGAAAGACATAAGTCTTTCTGACTGGTGAATGCAGCACTCAGGGTGACTTAAGACCTCGGTATAAGGTCTTAGCGAAAGACTTAAGTCTTCCTGACTCGGTAAGACTTGGATGAACTCAGTGTAAAGTCTCGGTGAAAGACGAATGTCTTTCCGACTGTTAGGTGCTTCGGTGAAACTTGCGGAGACCCGGTGAAACATCTTGGCGAATGGAAAGTCTTGCCGATAGCAAAGTGGAAGTCGTTGTGACTTGTGAGCAGCGGTATGAGTCTAGCCGATGAGAAATCTCTTGTCGATAGGGATGCATTGGATGTCGATGGATTCGATATATCTCATGGCATACAGTATATCATCTTGCAGACTGTGAACCTATGCCGATATCGATATGAAGACTTTGTGGCATCGAGGAGACACTGTTAGTGTCTCACCGATATGCCAACAAAGTTGAATGCCCTTGACCAGTTTGACCATCCTATGTGGAGCCTCGTGGACCAATCAGAGGAAGCGATTTCAAATGGGTGGTAGTTAGTTTTTTGTAACTGTTGCGACGCTAGAGCTGAACAACATGTAGGGAAAAAATCAACACTCAAGAGGAAACTTTCTATGATGGGGAAATGGTGGATAAGGATGAACAAAGGACATAAATTAGAATGTGTTAAGTTTTAAGATAGAGTATTCTGAGTTTGAAATTTGATCAGTTTTTTGTTGAGAGCATTTTTCTGTAAGAGGAAGAACAGTGAATGAAGCTATTGTGAACTGATACCAAAGAGTTGTATCTCTGATTATATGTAATTGTTGTTACTGTAATACAAAGAGATTCGGCTTGGTGTGGTGGGTTTTTCCCGAAAGGGTTTCCCATGTAAATCTGTTGTTCATTGTCTTTGAGTATCTTCTTTGTTTCTGTAATTCTTTCATGTGTGTCTTAATTGGATTGTAATTAGAAAAATTAAAAGTATTGTATGCTTTCTCTCCTGTGGTTTTGACGTTAGGAAAGTTTCTTCCGCACCATTGCTTTCCTTACAAGTGGTATCAGAGCCTGGCCAGTTGTGTTATCCTTGTGAGAGGGTTGGGTTTTGTGTGTCAATTCCTTTTCAATAGGAGTTTGTTAGAGGTCTGATAATTTAATTACAGATTAAGATGGTGAGCACATCCGGAAGGGTGGAAATAGAGAAATTCAATGGTAGCAATTTTGAGCTGTGGAAACTCAAAATGGAAGATCTGTTAGTGGATTGTGATTTGTGGCTTGATGTGTCTAGAATGATGCCTCAAGGCATGAAGCAAGAGGATTGGGATCTTGCAAATAGAAATTCTAAGGAGCTGATAAGGCTTTGTTTGGCAGACTCTGTTCTTTTGAACGTGCATGAAGAAAAGACTGCTTCTTCCTTGTGGAAAAGACTCTATTCTTAAGGAAGAAGTTGTACTCTTTGAGAATGCAGGAGGGAGGATCAGTTGCTGATCATTTGAATGCATTCAATATGTTGATTGCTCAGTTAACATATGTTGGTGTGAAGATTGAAGATGAAGATCGCTACATGTTGCTGCTATGTTCTTTGCTAGATTCTTGGGATCATCTAGTGATGGCTATTGGGAGTACGACATCCACTTTCAAGATGGAAGATGTTGTTGCTTCTTTGTTATTGGAAGAGATGAGAAGAAAATCTTCTGAGATGACAAAGGAGGCTCTGGCTGTTAGAGGCAGATCGAAGGAGAAAGGAAAGAAGAAGGACAAGAAATCCAGATCAAAATCAGAAGGGAGATCAAAGTCTCCTGGAAAGAAGTCCAAGGTGAAGTGTTGGAGTTGTGGGCAACCTAGTCATGTCCAAAAGGATTGCAAGGAGGAGAAAAAGAAGAAGAAGAACTCTTCTAGAAATGATTCTTCTCAAAGTGATGCAGATGCCTTCATTGCAGCTTTGGCTACATGGGCATCATATGATGTCTGGTTGATTGATTCTGGAGCATCTTTCCATATGACATCTCATAGAGATTGGTTCACAAAGTATGAAGAATACAATGGTGGAAAGGTGTACTTGGCAAGTGATTCATGTTCGGAAATTGTTGGTCATGGAAGAGTCATAATTCAATTCCCTGATGGAAGAGTGAAGGGAATCAATGATGTGATGCATATACCAGGTCTGGCTCGTAATTTACTTTTTGTAAGTAAGCTGAATGATATCGGAGTGCATGTCATGTTCTTTGAAAATGGCTGCAAGATGACTAGAGGCTCTATGGTGCTGGCTAGGGGTGCTCGAATTGGTACCTTGTACAAGTTGGATGCACAAGCTATTCAATGTGATAGTGTCTCTGCGAAGTCACTTAAGGCTACTCATGGAGATAAGAAGGGAAACGTCCCTGATGGAGTAAACGCCATGGAGGTTAAACTTCTAGCAGAAAAGACTATGCTTTAGCATCATAGGCTTGGCCACATTGGTGAAAAAGGTTTAAAAACCTTGAAAAATAAAAACCTGGTAGAAGGGCTTGAAGATTGTAACCTTGAGTTCAAATTTTGTGAACATTGCATATATGGTAAACAACACCGTGTTACATTTTATTCCAGTCCTCACAAATTTTCTGGTTTGCTTGATTATATTCATTATGATGTTTTTGGTCTAGTGAATGTTCCTTCTCTGTCTAAATCAAGATACTATGTGTCATTTATTGATGATTATTCAAGAAGAACATTTGTATATTTTCTGAAAAGTAAATCAGAAGTGTTCAGCTGGTTTAAAGAATTTAAAAACCTTGTTGAAAATCAGACTAGTAGGAAAATAAAATGCTTAAGGACTGACAATGGCGGTGAGTTTTGTTTAGATGAATTCAAAAGGTATTGTACAGATCATGGGATTAAAAGACATAAGACTACACCTTATACTCCATAGCAAAATGGAGTTGTTGAAAGGTTCAAAAGGATAGTAATGGAAAGAGCATGAAGTATGTTGAGCAGTGCTGGCTTGGAGGAGAAGTTCTGGGCTGAAGCAGTCTCTACAACATGTTACTTGGTAAATCGTTCTCCTAAATCTACTCTTGTTGAGAAGATGCCTTTGGAAGCATGGTCTAGAAAGAAGCCCTCTCTGAGACATATTCGTGTCTTTGGCTATGAGGCATATGCATATGTGCAATTTGAAAAAAGATTTAAGTTGGAAAACAAAGCTATGAAGTGTATTTTTATTGGCTATAGCACTGGAATAAAAGGATACAAGCTTTGGAATCCTGAGACTGAGAAGGTTTTGTACAGCAGAAGTGTTATCTTTCGTGAGCTAAAATCTTCTACATTGGATCTGCAGTCAGAGAAGAAATCAGAAAATGAAAAGGTTGTAGCAGGAATTCCTTCGACACCAGATAAAGAGGAATTGAAAAATCAAAATGTACCTGATACTGAGGAGAGCTCAAGCAGTTCTGAAAGTTCTGAAGAAGATGAAGAACCACCTCAGCCTCAGCCTATGAGAAGGTCAACTCGTAAAAGAAAGCAACTTGATAGGTATGGGTTTTCTTTGATTGAGTCTACTTGTGCCTATGCTTTAATTTCTAGCACTGATGAACCTAAGAATGTGAAAGAGGCATTTAAAATGTCTGATTCAAACTCTTGGTTGGAAGCCATGAATGAAGAGATGGAATCATTAGAAAAGAATGATACCTGGAGTTTGGTACCATTGCCTAAAGGCAGAAAAGCTGTGGGCTATAAATGGGTATTCAAAAGGAAAATTGGTCTAGATGGCAGTGTAGAAAAATATAAAGCGAGGCTAGTTGCAAAAGGTTATTCCCAGGTAGAGGGAATTGATTATGCATAAATCTTTTCTCCTATAGCTAAGCTAACATCTATTAGATTTCTTTTGTCACTTGCAACAGCGTATGACTTAGAAATTGAACAAATGGATGTGAAGACATCGTTTCTTCATGGTGATCTTGAAGAAGAAATTTATATGTCCCAGCCAGAGCACTTTGTGGAAAAAGGTAAGGAAAGACTGGTTTGCAAGTTAAAGAAATCTTTGTATGGGTTAAAACAGTCTCCTAGAATGTGGTACCAAAAATTTGACACTTTTGTTTTGTCATTGGGATTTGTAAGATCAAAATGTGATCATTGTGTATATTACAAAGCTGAAAGTGATCGAGTTCTTATTATTGCTCTCTATGTTGATGATATGTTGTTCATAGGCAATAGTAAGCTAATGATTTCTGATCTTAAGTCTCAGTTGTCTGCAAAGTTTGAAATGAAAGATCTTGGTGCAATAGGGTATATTCTGGGAATGGAAACAACCAGGGATAGGGAAAATAGAAAACTTTGGCTGAGTCAGAGTAAGTATATCATGACTATTCTAGAGAGATTTTGCATGACTGATTGCAAGCAGCTAGTTGTTCTAGTTACACAGGGAATGAAGCTATCTGTTGAGGATTGTCCAAAATCTCCTACTGAGATGGAGGACATGACCAATGTACCTTATGCTAGTGCGGTTGGTAGCCTTATGTATCCAATGGTCTGTACAAGGCCAAACATTTCCCAAGCAGTGGGAGTTCTTAGTCGGTTTATGGCTAATCCTGGAAGGACACATTGGGATGCTATGAAGAGAGTGTTAAGATATTTGAAGGGCACTTCAGACTATGCTTTGTGTTACCATGGTAACTTGGTTGAATCACAAAAGACTCTTAGTATTCCAGGTTATGTGGACTTTGATTGGGCAGGGGACATTGACAGCAGAAGATCCACCAGTGGATATGTTTTCATGATGAATGGTGGTGCAGTGAGTTGGATGAGCAAGCGGCAGGCTGTAGTCACTTTTTCCACTACAGAGGAAGAGTACATGGTAGCTACACATTCCTGTAAAGAAGCAATCTGGTTAAAACATTTGTGTTCTAACATTGGTTTTGATGCAAGAAAAATTACAATTTACTGTGACGGTCAGAGTGCTATATGTTTGGCAAAAAATCCTACTTTCCATGCCAGGACGAAACATATAGATGTATAGTATCACTTTGTACGAGATATGGTGGAGGATGGGAAGGTCTCTTTGGAGAAAGTGGATACTTTGGAGAATGTTGCAGATGCATTGACGAAGCCTGTGAGCACAGACAAATACAGGTGGTGTGCCAGTTCGATGGGCCTCTTGGCCCATGTTTTTCAGTAGTTTGATTATGCTCTGGAGGTGTCAGTAAGATCTTCATCAAGTGGGAGCTTGTTGGAATATGTGCCTCAATTCTTACTGACATGTAACTCCTACAGGGCAAAGTCGCTGTGACATTATTCATGTCTAGCCAACCAACTATTATGAATCTTGTTGAAATGTCCATGTCGCCAAGACAAAGGTGATGTCTTGCCGAATGAAGTCCATCGCTATAACATAGAGCATTCACTGTGACCTTTTGTCCATTGGAGACCTTTGGCCGACAGTATGCTCCTATTGGGTGTTAATGCGGATGTCGGAGTAGCTCAAGCGCTCGGGGAGAATTCCCAGCGATGAAGGAAAGGTCTCACCGATAGGAGTATTCACTTGTGGTCTTCGCGGTGACTCAAAGACTTTGGTATGAATTCTTGGCGACCAATGGAGAGTCTCGCCGATAGTTCAAAGTAATGGAAGAGCACTCGATGAAAGGTCTTAGCAGAGGTCAAATGTCTTGCCGACTCGGTAAGACATGAGTGCTCGGTGTGAGGTCTCGGCGCTCGCTGTGAGGTCTTAGCGAAAGACATAAGTCTTGCCGACTGGTGAATGCAATGCTCAAGGTGACTTAAGAACTCAGTATAAGGTCTTAGCGAAAGACTTAAGTCTTTCTGACTTGGTAAGACTTGGATGAACTCGGTGTAAAGTCTCGGCGAAAGATGAATGTCTTGCCGATTATCAAGTGCTTCGGTGAAACTTGCGGAGACCTAGCGAAACATCTTGGTGAATGGAAAGTCTTGCCGATAGCAAAGTAGAAGTTGTTGTGACTTGTGAGCAGTGGTATGAGTCTAGCTGATGAGAAATCTCTTGCCGATAGGGATGCATTGGATGTCGATGGATTTGGTATGTCTCATGGCGTACGATATATCATCTTGCAGATTGTGAACCTATGTTGATATCGATATGAAGACTTTGTGGCATCGGGGAGACACTATTATTGTCTCACTGATATGCCAACAAATTTGAATGCCCTTGACCAATTTCACCATCCTATGTGGAGCCTCGTGGACCAATCAAAGGAAGCGATTTCAAATGGACGGCAGTTAGTTTTTTGCAACTGTTGCGATGCTGGAGCTAAACAACATGCAGTGAAAAAATCAATGCTCAAGAGGAAACTTTCTATGATGGGGCAATGGCGGATAAGGATGAACAGAGGACATAAATTAGAATGTGTTAAGTTTAAGATAGAGTATTCTGAGTTTGAAATTTGATTTGTTTTTTATTGAGAGAATTTTTCTGTAAGAGGAAGAATAGTGAATGAAGCTACTATGAACTGATACCAGAGAGTTGTATCTCTGATTGTATGTAATTGTTGTTACTGTAATACAAAGAGATTCAGCTTGGTGTGGTGGGTTTTTTCCTGGAAGGGTTTCCCACGTAAATCTGTTGTTCATTTTCTTTGAGTATCTTCTCTGTTTCTGTAATTCTTTCATGTGTGTCTTAATTGGATTGTAATTAGAAAAATTAAAAGTATTGTATGCTTTCTCCCCTGTGGTTTTGACATTAGGAAAGTTGCTTTCGCACCATTGCTTTCCTTACATTTTTCCCATATTGGGTTTCCCATGTATATCTAGTGTTATGTGTACTTATGCATCATGTTTGAACTCTGAATATTCTTCTAATTTGGTTTAAAATTATCAAAGGAATAGTTTTAATTAACTCAACTAATTCACCCCCCTCTTAGTAGATAATTGTGTTCCAACAATTATAGAGTGATGTGATGTTGGATGAATAGTGTTTTCCTTCATATTTCATAGTTTTAGAGGTTTTCAAAGTGTTTCCATTTTCAGAAGTATTGTCATCAATGACAAAGGGGTAGATTGTTGGAATTGTTACATCATTGATGTCAAAAGGTATTTGTGATGATAATTAATGTTCATGATTTAGGTGTAAAAAAATTGTTTGAATTTTTAGTATGTCTTAAAGGGTTCCCAAAGTTTGGACTTCAGGAGCCAGTAATCTCTTATACCACATGCTGAAGAGTTGCAAAAGTTCAGGTTTCGAGCTTGTAGTATATCACTTGCTAGAAAAGGAGTTAGTTTATTTTGAGCTAAGACCTAGAAAAGTATTTAGATAGTTTATTTTGAGCTAAGACCTAGAAAAGTATTTAGATTTTGAACTTTGGTCATACCTTATACCAAATGTCTTAAAGAAATGAAGAAGGAATGAATTAAGTGGGAAAAGATGTCGAGCATCGGAGCTAAGGCTTACACGTTACAATTGTCGGGTGTTGGTGGTTGGTGTTTAGGTTTGTGTCTTAATGCAAATTTAAAGTATGATCTATTTAGTAAACCTGAACCCTAACACTCGAAAAGGTTTCAATTTTCGGAGGTTGGAGCTAAGGCTTACGACTTAACACAATGTTGATTATGAAGAAAGGAGGAAGACCGAAGGCCGATACCCAAAAGGGTTAAGACTACCACCTCTTATAAAAAAATAATTCAGAGTTTTGGAGTTTAGTATTCTAGAGTTTAGTGTTAAGGTTTGTGATTGAAGTGGAAAGTGGTAGAAGGTAAAGGGTAAGGTTGATGGCTGAAACCCGACTGGAGTAAAGTGTCTCGAAAATCCATATTCAGACTTGCCTCTTAATTCCTTTAAATCACTTCATGTAAAATGTAAGAGGTATTAGCGACTCTCGACCCCCGAAGGAAAGGAAACATAAAGTCGGTGAAATGCAAGAATTTTTTCTACCATTCCATGGACGATTGGAGGGACCTAGTGCTAGGTCGTGTAGAATCATGGGATACTGACACATGTCCTTTGTGACGTCAACAAAACGTAGGTTATTTTAATAAAGATTCATTACAAATATTTAAAGGAAGATTAATCTAATGGCTATGTTTTAAAATTGATGTATTTTAATGAGTACCATCAAATTATGGCAGCAAATAGAAGATCAATAGTTGTCATTCAAGATGAGAAAATGGTCATTTCCAGAGGTCAAGATTTGATAGGTAGTTATAGAATGGAAGTTGATTTAAGTATTTTTTTTATAAATCAATTAATGTTATGGTTTTCAAAGGTTGTAAGTGTAGTTAGGGTTCTTGTAACAGTGAAATGGTTACTACTACAGTCAGAATGAGTGTGTGAGTGGGTGCCAAATATAGAATCATGTCATTGCATGTTTATTGTAGAGATATCAATGAAGTATTATTTGAATATATGCAAGTTTCTAAATTGAATGTTTGTTCAGGGGTGTTATAGGATATTGTGATATATGAAAAATATTTCAAAATGATGAACATTAAAGTATGAGTAGAAAGAAGCAAAGTGCAAAGAAAGCAGTGTAGTTTAATGATTTGAAAAGGTGCATTCTTAGGTTGATGAAGAACTAGTATCAACAAATGTGAACTTGTAATTCTATAGAGGTTGTTGCCTCATAAAGGCCGAGTTGGTGCTCAATTAGGTGTGTAGTGTATCAGGAGGTTGGTGCCTCAAAATATTGTCTTGGGTGCCAATGTACCTATAAGTGGGTGCTTACAAAATATATGTAATATCTTTGATTGTGAGGTTAGATTTGAGTAGTAGACTCAAACAACTTTTCTCACTGTGTTTTATCCCTTTTAGGGTTTTCCACATATATCTGGTATTTTCTTTGTGTAATGCTTTGTTTTATATTTTATCTTGTCTGTTATTTTAAGTTGGTCAAATTTTGCATACACTGATTCACCCCCCCTCTTAGTGTATTGGTGGTCTTTCAGCAAGAATCCTTTCTTTTTTTATTAGAGTTTGGTGTATGGAATTCAGTTGAAAATGGATATACTATGTCTGTTACTGGTTTAGAAAGTGATGGTGAGATCAAGGATCATGCAAATAATGGAAAAGAAAGAAATGTTATCTTGAGTGGAATTTTTTATCTAGATCTTGTGAAATTGATAAATGATAAGTATAAAAAATGCTAAAGAGGTCTTGGTAAAGTTGCAAAGCATTTATGAATGAGATGATAAAGTCAAGCAAGAAAAGCTGCAAAATTTCAAAGCCAAATTTGAAACCCTAAGGATTTATGAAGATGAAGAAATTGCAAGCTACATACTCCAGGTGGATGAAATTTTCAATGCCATCAATGGTCTTGGTGGAAACCTAGAGGAAAGTGAAGTCATGAAAAAGGTATTGAGAACTCTTCCTAAATCTAATAGTGCTAAAGTTTTTGCTATTGAGGAAGTTCAGAATTTTTATCAACATAGTAGAGATCAAATGTTTGGTACTTGAACTACTTTTTAATTAAGAGAGTTTGACAAAGATGCTACAAAGAAAGAAACTACTTTTAAAGTCAACAAAGATAACAATGATGAATCTGATTCGGATGATCTTAATGAGGTGGAATAAAAAAATTTAAGAAGTTTGAAAAAGGGCACTGGTACAAATACATAGGTAAATTACCCTTCAAGTGTTTCAATTTTGGAAAGATAGTCATTATACTTCAAAATTTCTGATCAAAGTTATAAATGACAAACCTAAAGATCACAAAGGTAAATATTGCAAGAAGATTTATTATGATAAAGAAGATAATGGTATAACTAATAACGAGGAATCAGACTATCTGGATGATGGAAGTGATGAATTATTTTTCATGGATTTAAAGGTTGGAACTAATTCTACTAACTCTAAAAGACATGTGAAGGAAAGTGCTCTAGAAATAGGTCACAACATTTAGGGAACTATATGTTGATTACATTTCATGCTAGAGAAGAGAGAAACTATTGGATAATTGAAAGTGGATGCTCAAATCATATGACAGGTGATAAGAGTAAGTTTGTTAAGCTTATGAAGTATGATGGTGTTTTTGTTAAGTTTGGTCATGATACATCTACTAAGATATATGGAAAAGGTTCAATTATTTTTTATAGTAAGCATAAGAAAAATGATGTTCTTTATGTCAAGGGTATCTAGCATAATATTCTTAGTGTAGTACAAATGTGCAGTAGAGGATAAAATTTGGTGTTTCAAGATGATGGTTGTGAAATCAGAAAAGGAAGTTCTAGAACTTTAATTACAGTAGGAACAAAAGCATAAGGAAATGTCTATCAACTCAAGAGTACTGGTGGTAAGTGATTTATAACTCAAATAAATGAAATTTGGCTATGGAATAGAAGAATGTGTCACATCAATTTGTATATCCTAGTAAAGATCAGTTCTATTGATGCTATGAGAGATCTTCTAAGAATTACAAAGCCTATCAATGCAATTTGCAAAGAGTGTCAGTTTGAAAAGCTAACAAAGAAAAGATTTAGAGCAAAGGAATACTCTACCATAGGTCCTTTGGAGTTGATACATACAGACTTATGTGGAACTACCAAAACAAGAAGCTATCAAGGTGACATGTATTTTATCTTGTTGATAGATGATTACTCTAGAATGTCTTGGGTTACATTTCTCAAAGAAAAATCAAAAGCTCTAGATAAGTTTAAAGAATTTAAATATATGGTTGAGAATGAAATGGATTTCAAAATCAAGTGTTTAAGGTATAATGGAGGTGGTGAGTTCACCTCTAATGAGTTTAACAATTTTTGTGAAGATCAAGAGACATTTATTAGCTCCTAGGATTCTCAACAAAATGAAGTTGTGGAAAGGACAAATAAGACAGTTCAAGAGGTAGCAAGAACCATGATGAAGGAAGAAAATATCTTGGATGTCTATTGGAGAGAAGTAACTCACACTACAGTGTACATACTCAACAAAGGACAAGCAAGAGTGAATAGTTCAAAGACCCACTATGAGCTATGGTGTGGTAAGAATCCTACTCTTAAATATTTTAGAGTGTTTGGAAGTAAATGTTATATTAGGAGAGATGAAGAAAACTTAGGAAAGTTTGATGCAAGATTAGATGAAGGAATATTCCTTGGATATTCTATAAAGAGTAAGGCTTACCGGTGCTACAATAAAAGGCTGAAGAAGATAGTTGAAAGTGCAAGTGTCAAAATGGATGAAGATCCACATCAGAGATTAATGATGATAAAAGGATATGAGTCCGATGAATCCCCTTGTAGTGGAGAAGGAAAAGAAGAAGATAAAGAAAAAGAGATGCTAGTGGAAGAAGAAGAAGCTCCATAAAGGAATCCTAAGACTCCTAAGTATGTGCAGAAGAATCATTGTGGAGATAAAATCATTGGAGACAAGAGCAAAGGTGTGTTGAAAAGAAGAAGAGTTGTTATGGAAGAGGAATGGGTAAACTTAATTTTACTTTCTGAAGTAGAACCTAAAACAGTTACTAAAGCATGCAAGGATGAGAATTGGATCAAATAAATGGAATAGTTGAGCTAGATTGAGAAGAATCAAACTTGGGATTTTGTCCAAAGACTAGCAAACAACAATGTGATAGGAACTAAATGGGTTTTCAAGAACAAATTGAATGAGAATGGAGAAGTTATTAGGAAGAAGGTTAGGCTTGTGTGTAAAGGCTACTCACAAGTGGAAGGAATAGATTTTGAAGAGATTTTTTCTTTGGTGGCAAGAATAGAATCCATTAGGATGTTTTTGTCTTTTTAGTATATAAAGACTTCGAGGTATATCAGATGGATGTCAAGTCTAAATTTTTGAATGGTGAGTTAGAAAAGGAGGTGTACATTGAACAACTGAAAGGTTTTCAATTATGAAAAGATACTGATATGGTCTACAGGTTGAAGAAGGCCTTGTATGGGCTCAAACAGGATCCTAGAGCATGGTATGCAAGATTGGATAAGTACCTATTGCAATATGTATTCAAAAAGGTACTACAAATAGTAATATTTACTTTGAATTTGAGAGAGATCAAATCCTAATTGTGGTTGTGTATGTTGATGATATAATCTTTGGTATAAATGAGGAAATGTGTAAGAGGTTTATAGAGGAGATGAAAAATGAGTTTGAGATGTCAATGTTTGGGGAGATAAATTTATTCCTTGGGTTACAAATCAATAAATTAGAAAAAGGTATATTCATTTCATAATCAAAATATGTCAAGGAAATATTTAAGAAGTTTGGAATAGAGGATTCTAAACTAGTATGTACTTCCATGGTTACTGGTTGCACGTTGAGAAAAAATCATGAATCTCCAAAGACAAATCAGAGAAAGTATAGATCTATGATTGGTGGACTGCTATATCTAACTACAACTAGACTTGATATTATGCATGTTGTGTGTATTGTGGAAATATTTCAAGATCCTAGAGAATCACAGGTGGTAGTAGTAAAAAGGATATTCAAATATTTGAAGAGCACTTCAGACTATGCTCTATGGTATTCTAAGGATACTAAGTGCTATGCGTGCTTATACAAATGTAGATTGGGTAGGTTGTGCAGATGGAAGAAGAAGTAAAAGTGGAGGTGATTTATTTCTTAGAAATAGATAAGTCTCTTGGTTAAGTAAGAAGTAGGATTCAATTTCATTATGTACTGTAGAGGTAGAGTATACTGCAACAACATCTTGTTGCACACAGGTGTTGTGGATGAAGAAAACATTGAAGGATATTAGAGTATAATATGATGAACCTGATGGAGCTCCCCAAAATTTACAATCTCTGAGGATCCCATGGAATTAGTCTATACATTAAACCATTGTCCCCATGATTTGGATAGGGTTTTGTCTTTGAAAAACCCTCGGTCATTCTAATTTCACGTTGACTTACCCTGCTAGTTTCCTGTTCTCTAAGTCATCACTTGAGCCATTGTATGCGTCCGTCCACTAGCCCCTTTGGCTTAGAGCACTGGTCACTCAGCTGGTTGTTGATTCTAATATTCTCCTAAATTCGAGCTCTAATATTTTCCTAAATGACTTAGGCTTAAGTCATTCATCTGTGAGGGTCAAATCATCATTGGCCTTTAATGCTAACCTTGTTGTGTGTGCAAGTTTAGAAATTCGAGATCGTGGGAAATGATCCTGGTCGTACCCCTCTAGCTCGCGGATGTTAAATAGCGAGATAAGGACGCGTGTCCTTATACGGATGTGGGGACCGGTATCCACTATCTCGCTCACCACCTGTGGTTCTAAACCGACAGTGATAATCAAGTACGAGAATCAATCTTCGTCATTCCCCATTGACTCACAAGGAAGAATTGAATGCTTGTTAAAGGCTGTGAGGGCAGAAAAATACTAACACGTGGATTAATCCACAAGTTCGTGGGATGGATGAAACCTACCAATGAGCGAGTTGCCATCTGATTTGGATCGATGCTATTGGTTGGAGACAAATGAACGGAGCACTATTGGAATTCAAACCTAGTCAACCCACAATGAGTCGTTTGATCTACCATCTCATCAAGAGATCAACGGCTAACGTTCAAAATTGATAAACAAGCACATGATAGGCATTTGGTTTTGCAACTAGTGAGCATTAATGTTAGGCTCTCTACAAGAGCGATCAAATTGATCTCCATGCATGTGGAGACTTAATTTTCGGTAATCATGGAACACGATATGCAGATTTCCATGCATTTGGGAATTAAACAATGACAGGGTGGATGCCAACGAATTATGCCAAGTTCGTGTGTGTGAACATTGTTGGTTGCTATCATCACATTAATTACAAGTACAAGTTGAAAATTGTTATTTTTTCCATTGCAATTAGCCGTCGAGTCTTCTGAGTTTGTGTGGAAAGCTAAGATTATAAGTGCAGGTTCTTCGAGTTGCAAGATGAGTAAGTCTGGCATTTCATTTGTTCTAGTGCGGAGGTCCCTCTGACTCAATTTGCAAAAGTCTTGTGTTGAAGACCTAGAGCACACACACGGTAGTCATAAGAATATCCATGGCGAGGAGTTTGTATCTGTTGTTACCAGGAGTAGTGACCAGTTGAAAGGCCAAGTTGCGAGTTCAGAGGTGGTTGGAGCAAAGGGAAAAGAAGTTGTTGGGCCTTCAAGCAAAATTCAAAGGAAAATTTGATATGGTCAAGGTTCCTTTGGAAGACAAAACTCTCCCATTGCTATCTTTGATAGCTCATCTAATAGTGAGACCGAAACAGATTTAGGATATCAACAATATCTTGCAATTCTAAACCAACTAGCTCCATCAGAGGAAGTGGTGTTCGTAGTTCCTCCCATTTTTGTGAAGACTCCAAGTGGACATGAGTACTAAATGGCTGGCAAGGATAAGAATGAGAAAGGAGTTGTGATTTTTCCTCCTCCTGTTGCAAGAAAATGGAGCAGGCATGTGTACCGTGGCTCCAATGCTAGTTCTATGTAATGAAATTGCCTTTAGGGTTGTGAAATTTTGCTACGAAGATGAAATTACATGTGCATTGTTCTCATTTTTTGGCATTGGTAAGTCTTGTGTTGAACGTGGACAACTGAAATTGGTTTTTGTGGTGTCTATGCTAACCGTGGATGTTGGTTGATGGATTATGTCGATGGTTAAAGGCTACTTTTGGTGGTACTAGCACGTTTTGATGGCTAAACATTTTGCCTCCCTTTTTTGATAAATGATTGTAGATTTTGTTATGGGGAATTTTGGAATGAAATACAAATTATATTGAAATGACATATATGTGTTGTAGTTGCATTTTGAGCCTAAAGCTTGTCTTCTCCCTTGTGTTATAAAAGGGAATTCAGGGCTCATTTGTGGGGGTTCTAGTCTTTTGAATCTTTAGGTCCAGTGTATGCAAAGGGTAGAAATTAGAAAGAATACCAACAAATAAAATAGTAGAATTATCTTGGCTCTTGAGCTATACATATGTGAATCTTAAATAGTCTTATAGAAATTACTGATATCAAAACAAATTTCATGCATAAGAAATATACTCTCCTCTATAAATCATCTTGAAAATTTGGAATGAAATATCAAGCATATTTTGTTCATCTTCAAATACTTTGTTTGAATGCATGCCCTTATTTCTGCTTTGGTTCAAGAAACCAATTAAATGCTTAAGTGAGGCCATGGATTTGTGAGAATTTATAAGGATTTGGTAAGAAGTTATGTTTTACGTACAATGAGTTTTCATAATGCAAATCCTTATGAGAATAGTCCATAATTATCAGATTTAAAGAATTTTGACTCCATTGCCCACTGGATGAAGACACTAGTCTATTTGTCATGGTCTTTTTCATTTGAAAAATAATAATAGTATACCAGATTGTGGATTCAGGGTTAGAACACAAATCTTTTAAAATTTACCTTTCATGAGGCATATGTGTGATGTATTTCCTTGTTCCTTGTAAATTGATGGTTATTTTCTTAAAGATTAGCCAAACTTTGAGTGAACTACATTAATTACCCCTCATAGGAACCCATCTGTGACTTGATGTGTCACTTCATTGAGATAGTCAAGTGAGATGTTATTAGGAACACCCTCCTAGGTCCCATAGAGCCTAAAGTGTAGAAGATTTCAGTCTTCAACTGAATCTTGTCAGTTGGCCATTCATTTTAAGGGTCTTGAGTATAGGAGGTGGCTACTCTTTAGAGATTCCTTAGCTGTATTGGAAAATACCAAAAAAAAATATTTCTATCTTATGTGATAATACAAGAGCTATCAACATTTTTAAAAAATCTGGTAATGCATTCAAGGACAAAGCATATCTCTATTTGGTATCACTTCATAAGAGAGAAAGTTTCAAAGAATGAGGTGAAGTTGGAATATATGCCTAAAAAGGATCAAGTGGAAGACATTTTCACAAAGGCTTTTCCAAAAGATACATTTGAGTATCTCTGACAAAAGCTAGGGGTTATTGCCTCTCCTTTCAACTAGACATACATAAGTTGATGCATCTATCTAGGGGAGCAATTCAAGATATATTATTGGTCTTGAACTGATGGAGGCTACCTCTTAGGGTTAAAAGGAAATGGTTTTTTTGGTTGGTGTAGTCAAGGGGAGAATATTTGAAAAGGAGAGAAAGAAATAGATGGAGAGAGAAAATGAGTAAGAGAGAGAAGTGAAGAGAGAAAAGTTTGTAGGTGTTGCCTAGAGAAAAGTTTGCAGGTGTTTCCATTTTCCATTGATTTCAAAGAGGGAGAAAGAAAAGTCTAAAAAATAGAAAGGGAGATAAAGTGATGTAAGGAATATCCCGAAAGGGGGAGAGATGCTTGAGTTGCAGAGTTTCTTTTGTTGTTGATGGTTTTTTAGAACAAGTGTTTCCATCAATGAAAAAGGGGGAGATTGTTGCATTGTGTTGTCATTGATTTCAACCTCTAGTGTGGTAGTGGTGAGAATATGTTTGTGGTGTAGAGTAGGTGTTGTTGATGTAGTAGGTTCACTTGGTTTCTAAGTGCTTTTGAAAAAAAATTCATAGAGTGTACAAGGTGATAGAGGTGTGTTATGTTTGAAGATGTGCTTGTGCGGTTTGGATGTGATGTTTAGAGGTCTTATATCTAGATTTTTAGGTTTTGGATCGTGCAACAGTGGAAGATGTGCTTGATAGTATTTTGCCTGTGAAGAAAGTTGTCTAGCAGAAATGGAATTTCTTTGCATTTCTCTACAGTAAAGTTTCTTGTCTTGCAGATTTTAGAACATGCTAATATTGTTTGTACCTACCTTCCCTTGAATTTTTGAGTGTTGAGTTGCTCCATAAGTTTGGTTCAATGGTTGTACAACTGGTGGCATAGGATGATAGTATTCTCCATTTCAGGTGGTTGTGCCAGTGTTTGTGAATAGTCTAATGGTATTGGAATATTCCAAGATATTGTGTGGTGTTTTCATGTGGTACCCAGGATGTTTTTGGACCTTGTTAGGCATAAATTTGATTGATTGTTAGCGTTAATTAAGGTTTTTCCAACCCAACGTGTTAGTGTTATGCATGGAAGTGCTTCATGGTTTGTGGAAGCAAGGTGTAGCATGTTGGTGTAGATTTGGGTCCTAGTTAACCCTTGGTGTGGTTCACCTTCACTTCATTCCACCGTGGAAGTGTTTGGTGTCAACCTATTTGGTGGTTGCACATTTGAGGTGCATACATTTCATTAAGGCCAACCTAGAGAAGTTTTTTGAGGTTGCAGATGGTATATATGCAAGGTGAAGTTTGTGTTGAAGTGTATGAGTGGAATTATGTGAATGTAATAGACTGTGGTGATTTGAGTGCGAGCATAAATGCCTAAGTCTACCAGAAGTAGTGAGAAAAAGTGGCTACATTTTTGTGTACCTAAGGCTATTGGAGGTAGTGATCCGAAGGTTGTAGATGATGTAGAGTTGTTGTGGTGGATTCTCCTGATGCTCTGAGGTAGTGAACCTCCTTGTAATAGTTTCTCCTACTCTTTTTATATTCCAAACCGTGAGTCCTCTAGGTAGTGAGCCTTTCTTTATTTTGGGTAGTGATTCCTTCTTCTAATTAACCTATTGTATTCATTTTCGATATTCATATATATTTTAGTTAATCCTCACCACATGTGTTTTTTCCTTGATTAGGGTTTTCCACATAAATCTGGTGTTCTATTGTGTATGGTTGTGAATGTGTTTATGTTTCATTTGTTTACATTCATGCTAATGCTTAATAATGGTTTGAATTTTTTAATGTACAAGCGATTCAACCCCCCCTCTCAATTATCCTGTGAGTCTAACAGTTGGTAAATTTATAAAATCCAAACTAATGTGTGCAAGTTTCTTGTAAAATTGTAAGCACCAAATCAAATACATGAAATTTGTGTTGTTCATTTTTAATGCACCAATTGAAATGTGAGATGTATTTTATGTGTACCAAATGTAAATATGAGTCCTAGATTAAATCAAAAACCTACAACCAAAAATGTTAGTAGTTTTGAATACTAATATTCCTCCATTGATCGCTACATGCTACAAATTGTTAGATAAAATTAGGAAAACAAAAGATTGTTAAAGGTTTTTCAAAGTAAAGAATTCAAAATTGAACTACAAACCTTAACAAACAAAAGCACTATTTACCTAAAAAAGGTGTCAAAATTCCAAACAAAGGAATTGCACTTTCAGTCTACAAAGGCACTGATCTTTTGCAAAGGCATCAGACTGTACTACAAGAAAATAGAAAGCAAGTTAGAACACAAGTGTAGGGTTAGGAAAAAGGTGTCAGATTGTCAATAGATAGATGTGTCGAACTTTTGCAAAGGCATTACCCTTTGACAAAGGTGATGCACTATTTCCTGCAAACAAATAGAATGTAAAAGGTTAGATGCATCGGGCTTTAAATAAATGCACCAAACTTTTAACTACAGAAGCATCGATCTTTTGCAAAGGTGTTGTACTATTGAAATAAAAGCATCACCTTGTCTCTATAACCTAGCAAGCTGATAAAAACTCCACAAAAATAATTAAAACAAGGACATGGATCCCACCGGGTGTGCCAAAATGTCGTATGGTTGATATGAATGATCAAATAATAACATAAATGAAACAATTAGATCTTAAAAATATTAAGAATCTACAAGATTAAGATCCAATGAGGCCATACTCAATGAAATTCATTTGCAAAACATTTAAATTGATTAATCTAAGAAATTGAACATAATTTAAAGCATTTAAACAAATAGAAATTGCAAACCTCTAATCCCATTGTGGATTGATGCATAATTTTGATGTGGATTGCTTAATTGAATGCATAATCCATGTTGCAAAAGCTTGATATAAGAGGGTTCATTCATAAGATAGACTCTAAAATGCTTAAGGTTGGCTCAAGAATTATGGAGAGTAAGGATGATACGAAGATTGTGAATGATTTGATGTTTGAAAAGCTTGGTTTTTTATATTTTGAAAATTCTTATCAATAGTCAAGATTTGATAAGAGGATCAATGGATGAGAGGAAATCAAGGATATGGGTTTGGATCAAGGAGGATCAATGGTTGAGTATTCATGAGAACCCAAAATATCCCTTAATTCATGGGAATAGGTTGGAGATATTTTGATTTGGAGGAAAGAATTTGAATTTGAAAAAGGAATATTCTTTGTGCAAGTTAGAGAGTTGGAGGAAAATTAGTTAATTTTTAGCAGGCTAATTAATAAGAATCATAGTTCCCCTATAGTTGGCAGGACTTCTCGTCCTTCCTAACCCAAGGAAAATATGGGTGGTTTTAAGGATGGAGGAGTTAAGATTTTTAATTAAATAATTGGAAATTATTTAATCAAGAGGGATTATTAGTGTAAGAATGATGAATTAATCAAATATAATGAATTATTCAATTAATAGGGGAATAAAGTGAATTTAACTAATTAATTGGACATTATTTAATTAAATGAAGGAATTAGGTAATAATGTGGAAAATGATGTTAGTAAGTGAAATCAAGATGTGTGATATAGTCAGGACATTTTTAGATGTATATAATAGTCATGCAAACAATTGGTAGTTAGCACATAATCATGCAAACATCCTAGATGAAAATTTTACATTAGTAAATGATATTCTTTCAGTGCCACAAATTGAAGTGTTCTAATAATTGCTCATTGAATTCTCAAATTATATGGGATGAGAGACGATATTCTTGGATATAAGAGGATGAGAAATAAATGCTATTGAATACCTTTAAATATAGATACATAATAGTAAATCATGCAAACACATGCTTGGTAGGTTTACAACAACTAGTGAAATGGGCAAGAGTTGATCAAATTTGAATCTAGATTCTAGAAATTCATGACCTGAATCCATGAACCTAAGATTAGTCCTATAAACATAGGAATGAGCTTGGATAATAGAGCATTGAGATTTGTGCATTAATAAGCATGTAATCATGTAGAATGCAATAAATACAACATGTATGGGAAGGTATGAGAAAATGGATGAAGAGTCAATAAATGTATGTGCATGCATGTAAATGGGATAGGTAAGGGCTAGGGGAATAAGTCCAACTTCACACAAAACAAAATGAAAATTGACATAAATATGCAAATTTCACCATTATACTAAAATTACTTAAATATAAATCCTAAGCATGTCTTATTATGCATTATCTATTTTCTAATTTACTATATGTGTTTTTGAAAAAAAAAAATCTCTAATATTCAATAGAAGTAGATATTCATAATTTATCTATATCAATGTCTTCTCATCTTCCCTATTCTTTAAAATTCTTCAATATACCTTTCAAACCAAAAGTCATCGATTTTGTTCCAAATTTCTAAACCTATTGTTTATTTATAATTACACCAAAGGCATGTCCTATGCGAGAAGAGCGAGCGGAGTTAGCCGATCAATGGTGCGTATAATTTAAATACGATGCAAGACAATTGAGAGGTTTACAACCATTCTTTCTTTTTTTAAATTCTACCAACTTTTGTTGTTTATTATTTGCATAGGATTTTTGTCAATTTTTTATTTCTGTGGAGTTTGATAATTACGTAGAGATTTCAAAATAAAACAAAGCATCTGCTCCGTTCTCCTTGCATGCCCTCAAAACCTTCTCATTCCATTTTTATTATTTTTTTAAAGCTTGCAAACATTACATTTTCACTTGGAACTTTTTATTTTATTTTTTACCCTCCAAGCCATGAGAATTTGTACAAAGAGCCTAAACAATGGGGAAATTACTTTTATTTGAATTTTTAATTAAACTTATGAATATTATATATATGAAATAATTAAGATAATAATAGAATATAAATATAATACTATATTATATTTTGATTGGTAAACACTTTTTAACTAGAGCTATGAACTAGTGAGGCCACATACGAGGGACCTCATCCCTGATACCTCCATTTTGCCTCCTCCCTCCTCCTCCTAGCCACCTTTGGCCTTCGTACATCCTCCCTCTATCTCTGCATCTTCTTTCTCCCTTTCTCCCCAACCCATCGTCACCTTCACCCTCCAATCGTTGCTGCTATTGCTACCACACCCACCGCTGATCACTTGGCCTCCTCTGCTGCCACCAAACTCCCCTTGCTTACCCCGCAATAGCATTTTCCTTAACCATTCATTGATCACCCACACCTCCTCGTGTGTTGATTGCTACCACTTCTACATAGATCATCCTCTGTCCCTTGTGCAATGTCTATCATTCTTCATCCTTTCATTCTCTGGCCAGCGTGTGTTTATCCCACTGTCCACTAGTGGGGTTCGAACACCTAATAGTAGCTAAGCTACTGCTTGCAACTTACCGTTGCACTGTGGGGTCATCCCCATAATATAATATTATATAATATAATATTATTCATATAATATAATATATTATATAATATTAATATAATATAATACAACTAATATAATAATAGAATATAAATATAATATAATAATATTAATATCATATAATATAATAATATTAATATTATATATTATAATATAATAATTAGTAGTATAAATTAAATATAATAACAAAAAATTTATGAAAAATATATAATATTAATATAATAATAATATAATTAGGGTTAAATTATACTTTCAATTGCAACTACGATTTGTGTTAGGATTAGGTTTAGGGTTGAATTAGCAATACATCCAATTACAAATTCAAAGTTGGGGTTATAGACTAATTAGAGTTATTATTAGGCTGTAGCTTTATTTATTAATGTATTTATGGTCAGGTTTAGCTATCATTAAATTACAATTATGATTATGGTTTGATTCAAATACAATATTTCAATTTCAGTTAGGCTTCATTTAGACTTATGGTTACAAAAGAATGTAATATATAATATATAATAATATAATATAATAAGAATATAATAATTTAATAAGTATATTATAATATAATAATATTATTAATAAGAAAAATTTTAAAAATAGTACTATTAATAAGAACATAATGTAATTAGAGTATGATTAAAAAAATATATAATACTAATATAATCTAATATTAATAATAAGTATAATATAACAATGACAGAATTTTTTTGAGGGCAATAAGGGAGAACTCTCATGGTTTTTGTGCTCAGATGGAGATGGATATAAAAAAACAAATACTTTGCACTTGCATTTTTAAATTCTCACGCATGTCTGCTTTTCCATAAAAGCCCTAATTTGGGGAAGGTTTGAGCTTCTGGTCAAGGAAATGTTGCCGAGGGAGTTAAGCCAATTACAGAGGTCGACCCAAAGAAAGATGCATCAGCGAAGGTTTATTCAAGTAGAAAGAGGGCAAGGGTGATTGAAATTCGAGATTCAGAGGAAAGCCAAGGTGAGAATGATCCAACCAATATGAAAGAATGACTGCAACAAATGGTTTTTTGTCTCAGTTTTGGTAGTTTTCAATTTATAATGGGATTTTCATATATGGGCTTCTGATTTTCTATTGAAATACAAGGGTTTAGATAGTATGTTAAGTATATGATTAGGGGATGGGTGGCATTGTTATGTAATGATCTTCATATATTGTTGATAGGAAGGGTTTAGCATATAGTTGTTGAAGACTATATAAACAAACTGTTGAAAGTACATTGCCAAATATCAGGTGCCAACCAAATATGTTTTGTTATATTATTATTTATATATTAATATATATATAGGTTCTATGCCTCTCATTTAAAAAAATAAAATACTAATTTTAATAATATATTTGACATATCTCTTTTTCATTATTTCACTTTAATTTAATAATATAAATAAAACAAACACAATAAAGAAATGTTTTGATAAAGATATATCTAGATTAATTTTAAAATGCTTTTAAAAGGGTTATGATTATGGTTCATTTAGAGATAGTATTCAATTATGCTCGGATTACTTATTTTTTTCCTAATTATTTAATTTAATATTGATAAATAATTTATATATTGGTGTTTCAAATAATGTTAGTGAGAGGCTAATAATTAGGGGTGGGGTTAGGGTTTTAAAAGAATTATTAATTTTGTTCAATTAGGGATGGTATTCAATAAGGGTTGAATTGGGGTTAGTGTTCAATTAGGGTTAGGGTTAGTGCAAGGGTTAGTGATATTAGTTTAATTATGTTTAAATAATATTGAGTGTTTATAATTAATTTTAGTTACTAGAATCTTAACTATAATTGAACTCTAATCATAACCTATGTGAACCCTAACTCTAACCCTAACATTTAATATATTTGAACACCAATCATAACCATAATCTCAATATTTATCATAGAATCAGAACCTATGGTAACCCCAACCTTTACCATAAAAGAGTAACCATGAATAAATTATACATTAAACCCAAATTGGGGATTGAATAGGGTTAGGATCAAGTTTAGGATTAAAGTTAGAATTACATTTCAATTGGGGGTGGAATTTAAAAAGGGTTTGCATAGGTATGAATATTATTATATAATAATAATATTATTTTATTATAACCCTAAATGATCCCTAACTCTAATTGTAAATGAGCACTTACCCTTAATTGTAATCATAATGCTAATTAAAACCTAACTGCAATTGGATCTAATGGGTGGAACTTGGATCCTAACCTCAAAGTGATAAAATTCTATAGGAGCAACTTGTTTGGTAGAATTTCCTAAAGAAGTGTTATCATGGCTTTATACGATCATAGAATATCCACAAAATAGATTTGTTGAAAATTCCTTGGAAAATTTCAAAGAAAATTCAATCAAGACATATAAATTTAGTCTCACAAATATTTTCCTACCTTCTCCTTAATTGTGTCTAAATGGGAACCTCATAATAGGGTTGCATCTATCATAACACAATGGAAGAGGATTTATGATGCAAGAGCATCCATGGTGACTTGTAATCCTGTGTCAACAAAAAGTTTGAATTTTTGAATTATGCAATTTTGGATTTTTGAAATGGATTAATTTTTGGCTTGGATTACATATTGAGGGTGTCAAATTATTTATTGCAAATAAAATAATGTTAAATCATTTCTTGTGCAACTTTGACAAATTGACTTGTGGGGTGGAAAGCAAAAAATAGATTTTAAAATAATTAAATTTAAATGTTCAAATTTCAAGAAAAAGGCATTGAGAAATGAAGAGTGTGGTTTTAAAGCATAAAATATTGACCCTTAAAAAGTAGGGGTTGGAGAAATGCATGCCCAAGCTGATTTTTTTCTTATTTCTTTTTCAAGAGTCAAAGAGAGGAGGAAAGAAACCTAAAAAAGCCTATTTTTAGGGGCTACTGTAAGTGGATTTTAAATGAAATTTAATTATCTTTTTGAGGTCTAATTTTGCAGCTATGGGAGATGGCGTACCTGGTGGTGGAGAGCAGAAAATTTAATTTTAATTAATTCTCTGAGCCAATAGTGGAGAATCTAGAGAATTGTGAAAGCAATAAAGAAGAATTGGAAGACAATTTTTGAGAAACAGGTTAGGGGAAAAGTTTTCCTCTAGAGGAAATTTTGGACATCTTTTTGCAGGTTTGAAAAGGTATTTGCAGTAGCAAATGGATTGGAGAATCCATGGTTGAGTTTTAGCAGAGGTTTCAGTTGATGATTTGCAAGTTGTAGGAGAAAAAAACTTGTGAAAGAAGATTGGTTGAAAGAAAAAAAAAATTATTTGTTTCTTGTTGTTTTATATCATTTTTGTATCATATTTTTAATGGAATTAATCAGCCCATATGGCTGCAAATGAATGTATTTTCAGTTGTGCTTAATTGATACTTTGTTATTGTAACAATTCAAGAGATTATGATATTGCTATCCAATAGTTTCAGTCAAACCATTGACCCATGCATGAGTAGTGGTTCAACACCCATCTCTCATGATATCGAATGGAACCATCATCCATAGTCTCACCGAGACCAAGTTTTTTCTCGTTAAGAGCAATTATCTGTTGTGCCATGAACCATTCATAATAGAGCCCTTTAGCTCATCGGATGAGCTAAAGGCTCTCATATGATGGTTCAAGGCAACACACTTGGGAGGTTTTGGACTAACTCAAGGGCCAAACCTTGAAAACTAGAGCCTGGAGGTGAAGGTGATGCTAAGTGTCATCAGAAGTTCTTGTTGAATCTCTCAATGATTGAACACATCATGTGACACGCTTATGGAAAATACCTCCTACTTATCAATTGATGAGCTAAAGGGGCTCTATTATGAATGGTTCATAAGGCACAACACTTGCTGAAGGTTTTGCAAATGGGGTAACAACTCAAGCGGGCTTAACCTTGGAGAAAACTCCCGGTTAAGCGCGCTTGAGCTGGAGCAGATTGGGATGGGTGACCTCCCGGGACCAAGCTTCACCTCTGTGAGCATCACCTAGATGCAATGAGTGCTAAGTGGACCATTCGATATCATGAGAGATGGGTTCTTGTTGAACCACTACTCATGAAACATGGGTCAATGAGTTTGACTCGAAACTACACGGTTGAATCCTGATAGCAATATCATAATTTGACACGCTGTGGAAAAATACCTCCTACTTATCAAATTCAAGAGATGTTGAATGAGTATGAGGCATTTCCAATAGATTTGAGTTAATTTCTTGTGTTTATTTTTGAGTTTCATATATGTGTTGAGAGTTTGAGAATGAGGTTTGAGTTTCTATTACATTAGTGGTATCAAAAGCGAGAGTTCTTGAGTGTGTAGGAAGAAGCGTTGATTGGAGGCAGTTTGCACGAGGACCTGAGGGTGGAGAATTTGTGGATTTTGTTTGCAGATGAATGTGCAAGTAGTAAGAAGAAATTTTAAGAGGATTTGAGGAGCTGAGGTTCCCATGATTGTAGACAGATCGCTGAAAGAGGTAGTGTACAATAATATTGGTGAATATTGGAAGAGGGTTTTGTAAACCGATCACCAAAGGAGACAGTTTACATAAGTAAAACCTTATGGTTTGAAGATTTGTGTTGTTAAGGAATTGAGAGGTCTTGAAAATGGAGAATAAAAGAGTTGAAGGTATTTTTTATAATCTTTCTAATGATATTTTGAATGTAGGAAAGAAAGAGGATGCAGCAAAGTGTCATGCATGTGACATCAAGGAAGAGGAAGAGGATGAGTGCGTAAAGATTGAAGAACCTGAAGCCAAGATCTATGTCTATTGGAAGACATGGAGGATGAGACTACAGTGCTTGTAGTAGTAGAAGAGAGTTCTTTAAAGAACACCTATGAAGTTAAGAAGGATGATTTACTCATTTAGGATGAAAGATAATGGGATCAAATTATTGCAAGGGAAGAAAAAGTTGCAGCAGTGGAAGATATTGAGGTAAAATTTAATTTTGATAAATGTTGTTATGAAGATGAATGTGAGTATAATGAAGTTGCAATAGAAGAGTGTCCTTTGAAGGACATAAAATAAATTGAAGGGGATGATTTATTGATGCAGATGGTAGCAGTTGAAAAAGAGTGGGATAAGTTGATCTCAGGTGAGACAAAGGTTGTAGCAAAAGGTGAGGTAAAATCATATTTTGATGTTTTCTTTGATGAAGACTTTGTTACAACAATAGATCAATTTGAAAAAATTGAATTTGAAGAGTGTAAAGTGAAGGTAAATGAAGAGTTCTCTAATAAATCTTTGTTAGAGAAAAGAGTAGATGAAGATGTTTTGATTTGTGACTATGATTCCTTATTAGGGAAAGTAGAAAATGAGTTTCTTGTTAATGGAACTAACATTATTTTGAGTGAAATAAATCAGATTGCAGCGATGTTATGTCCTATAGAAGGTGTTGAAATAGTGAAATTTCAGCAAGAAGACATGGTAAAGGAGGAGGAAAAAGGTAAAACAACAATAGAGGTAATGAAGTACATTTGTTTTGTTGAAGGTGGAGGTATATGTTTGATTGTAAATTCTGATGGAATATATTGGTGGAAGGTTAGATTAAAATTTTTGAAATACATGAAGGGTAGAGGAGTAAAGATGAAAGGATATAATATTGTGAGGTTGCAAAATTTGGTGAATGGGAAGATCCCAGTGGACAAGGCAGTGAGGTGATCCAAGACAAAAACAGGTTCTATAAATATTTCTGAGTGCAACTCATGAAATATTTTTTTCTACTGTGGGTGTCTGATGCAGGAGCATCCATGGTGACTTGCAATCTTGTGTCAACAAAAAGGTTGAATTTTTGAATTACGCAATTTTGGATTTTTGAAGTGGATTAATTTTTGGCTTGGATTACATATTGAGGGTGTCAAATTATTTATCTACAAATAAATTAATGTTAAATAATTTCTTGCTCAATTTTGACAAATTGACTTGTGGGGTGGAAAGCAAAAAGCAGATTTTAAAATAATTAAATTTAAATGTTCAAATTTCAAGAAAATGCGTTGAGAAATGAAAAGTGGAAATTTAAAGCATAAAATCTTGACCCCTAAAAGTAGGGATTGGAGAAGTGCATTCCCAAGCTGATTTTTGTCTTCTTTCTTTTTCAAGAGTCAAAGAGAGGAGGAAAGAAACCTGAAAAAGCCTATTTTTAGGGGCTACTGTAAGTGGATTTTAAATGAATTTTAAGTATCTTTTTGAGGTCTAAATTTGCAGCTACAAGAGATGGCGTACATAGTGGTGGAGAGCAAAAATTTTAATTTTAATTAATTCTCTAAGCCAGTAGTGGAGAATCTAGAGAATTGTGAAAGCAATAAAGAAGAATTGGAAGACAATTTTTTGAGAGACATGTTAGGGGAAAAGCTTTCCTCTAGAGAAAAGTTTGGACATGTTTTTGTAGGTTTGAAAATGTATTTGTAGCAGCAAATGGATTGGAGAATCCATGGTTGAGTTTTAGCAAAGGTTTCAGTTGATGATTTGCAAGTTTTAGGAGAAAAAAACTTGTGAAAGAAGATTGGTTGAAAGAAAAACTTTTTTATTTGTTTCTTGTTGTTTCATATCAATTTTGTATCAAATTTTTAATGGAATTAATCAACCCATATGGCTGCAAATGTGATGCAAGAATATCCAGCAGTGTAGGGAAATCTTGCATCACCCAAAAAAATAGTTTTCTTTATTTTCTTCAATTGTTTTGAGTCTCATGATGGCACTTAAGGGGTGTAAGACAGTCAGGCATCAAAAATAGCAAAAAAGAGCACTTACTATTTTTAGTAAGTCAACCTAAATGGGCTTGTATGGACCTAAAAATTTACCCCAAGGAGCATAACTGAAAAACATTTCTGGTCATGAAAGAATCACCTCAATACCTTGCACGGTTTGGGAGAAATTAAAGTTTTCGTCCTGAGAAATATCTCCATTGCAGCTTCAAATTCAGATATAAAATTTAGAGGCCCCGAAACAACTCCAAAAGTCGTTGAACCAACCTACTGTGGATTAGACGTTATAGAGCTCGTCGAGATATTTCTAACAATATGCAATAAAAGCAAATCGGACACCCGGATCAAAATTTATGGCACCGCAAAGTTGGTCCTTTAAAAAGTGAATTTCATAAAAATTTCTTCCTAGGCCAGAAATCAAACAGTGGGACTTTTGGTGCCAAAACAAAAAGGGTAAATTTGAACTTTCTAGAACATTCTAGGGTAGCTATTGGGGAAAATAAAAAGGGTTAAGTGGGGGTCGTAGAAGGTGGCCCTGATAATGCAAATTGTGGCTCTGAATAATAGATTTTCTTTTCAGAGTTGAATTTTGTTGTAATGAATCAAGCCCATGAGGTTGTAGCATGTAAGCTTTGAATCTATAATTTCATTTTCTGAAAATAATTGAAAGTGATTCATTTTTTGTCTCGCATCTTCTGTGTTGGTATCTGTTGTTGTGATGTATGTGGGTTTTGAGTAGTGTGGCCCTCATCAATTGGTATCAGAGTAGGAGTTCCTGAGCCTGTAACAGAGTGTCAAACGTGAGGCAGTTGCAGTAGGCCCTGTGAGTGTGGGTTGAGTTCAATATGTCTCTAATACTTTCCATGTATGGAAGAGGTAGAGGCCGAGGGGGTGGAGGAAGAGATCCACCTAGAGATGAAATCAGATCCCTTACAAGACAATTAGAAACCTTGCAACAAGAGGTTCGAAGAAGAGATGTGCAACGATACAGAAATGACAGTGAAGATGAAATGGAAGAGGAAGAGCAGGATCCAATGGATCCTAGAGAAAGAAGATTGTTGTGAGCGATCTCAAGCATTGGGAAGAGACCTAAAATGGAGGTTTCAACTTTTAGTGGAAATCTGAATCCTGAAGAATTGATTGATTGGATCAATGACATGGAGGAATTTTTTGAGTTTGAGAAGATTGAAGATCCTCATAGAGTGAGGTTTGCAAAGACAAAATTGAAATCTCACGCCAGTTTATGGTGGAAAGAGGTCCAATTAGAAAGAGGAAGACAAGGGAAAGATAAAATTTCTAGATGGGATAGAATGGTGTCAAAATTGAAGAAACGATTTATTCCAGTTGATTACGAATTGGAGTTGCTCAAGAAGATGTAGAGCTTGAGGCAAGGGACAAGGATGGTGAAAGAATACACAGAGGAATTTCACAAGGTCTTGATTTGGACAGGACATTTTGAGGTGAATAAAGAGAAATTTGCTCGTTATATTAATGGGTTGAAGCCAAGCATATAGGAAGAATTGGCACTAGTAAGAATTACCACCATTGAGGATGCTTATCAGTTTTCTCTAAAGGTTGAAGAATGATTGAACAAGAGGTTTGAGAACAAACAATGAGGTGGAGGTCATGGAGGAAAGACCAGTGGATAGTCATATGGAGGTCGAAATGAAGATCAAAATAAGGGTGAAGGTTCTAGTAGCAGCCAAAACCAGAAAGGAGATAACACCTACCATCCTCGTGATTAGAATAATGGAGACCAAAGAGGAAGGGGAAGATCTGGACGAGGACCGAGAAGAGGAGGCTTTTGTGGAACCTGTTTCCAATGTGGAGAAGTACATAGAGCCTATGAGTGTCCTCAACATCAAGGAAGGACAAATAGAAGACCTGAGGGTAATGCACAAGTTGCACATGTTGATGAAGATGTTGAGTCTTCACATTCTGAGGATGCAGAAAGAGGAGAGGTTTTTGTTACTAGAAGAGTCTTGCTAAATGAGGAGAAGAATCCAACTCAAAGGAAGAATTTGTTTCACACCAGATGTAAGTGTGAAGGTAAAGTTTGCAATGTTATTATTGATGGAGGTAGTACTAATAACCTTGTTTCAGAAGAAATGGTTAGTAAGTTGCAGCTGGAGAGAAGAAGGCGTCCAAACCCATACCAGATTGCTTGGTTGCAAGACCATAAAGCCTTGGTAAATGAACAATGTCTGGTAAAGTTAAATATTAGAAACTATCATGATGAGGTATTGTGTGATATTATTCCTATGGATATTTTTCATATGTTGTTAGGAAAACCGTGGCATTTTGATTGACGAGCAGTACATGATGGACATGCCAACACCTATTCTTTGACAAAGGATGAAGTTCGTCATAAGTTGAAGCCCTTGAAAAAGGAAGACGAAAAGGTATGTAGTAATGTAAGAATTTTTTGGTTGATGGAAGAAAGTTCCTAGAAGGTATGAAGCATGAGCATATGTGTTTTGCATTGATCCCTAGAGTTGATAAAGAAGATACTATTGAGGTACCTATAGAGGTTTCAAATTTTTTGAATGAGTTTCAAGCTATTATCTTTTATAACGTACCTAAAGGTTTTCCTCTCATAAGAAATATTAGTCATCAGATGGACCTAATTCCTGGAGCCAGTTTTCCAAATAAGGCACCTCATCGTATGACTCCAACAGATAGCAAAGAGTTGAACAGACAAGTGCAAGAGTTGTTGTGGAAGGGATTGATTCAAGAGAGTTTTAGTCCATGTGCAGTACCTATAGTACTAGCACCAAAGAAGGATGGGGAATGGAAGATGTGTATAAGTTCTAGAGCCATCAACAAGATCACCATCAAGTACAAATTCCCCTTGCCAAGGATGGATGACATTATGGATTGTTTGAGTGGATCTGAGTACTTCACGAAGATAGATTTCAAGAGCGGATATCATCATATCCATATTAGAGAAGGAGATGAATGGAAGATCGCCTTTAAAACCAAGGAGGGCTTGTACAAGTGGTTAGTCATGCCTTTTGGGCTAACCAATGCACTGAGCATATTTATGCGGCTTATGAATGAGGTATTAAAAGAATTTTTAGGAAAATTTATTATTGTTTATTTGGATGATATTTTGATTTTTAGTAAGACATTGGACGAGCACCTGATGCATATCCGAAATTTTTTTGAGAAGATAAGGGAGGAGAAGTTGTTGATTAATTTGAAGAAATGTAGTTTTGTGAAAAGGGAGTTAGTGTATCTTGGATTTATTGTCTCAGCAGAGGGTCTTAAAATGGATCCAAAGAAGGTGAGAGCTATCATTGAATGGCCTACCTCGAGGAGTGTTACAGAGGTAACATCATTTCATGGTCTAACAAGTTTTTACAGAAATTTCATTAAGATTTTTAGTAGTATTTGTGCACCTCTAACTAAAGCAATGAGAGGGGATAGAAAAGAGCTTAAGTGGACTACAGGAGTAGCCAAAAGTTTTGATATGTTGAAGAAAGTTACAAAGCAACCTATTTTGGCACTTCCAAATTTCAATAAGGTATTTCAGGTAGATTGTGATGCTAGTGGCACTGCCATAGGAGTTGTTTTGAGTCAAGAAGGTAAGCATGTTTCCTATTTTAGTGAGAAGTTAAATGATGCTAAGAAGAAATATTTTTTCTATGATCAAGAGTTTTATTCTATAGTTTAGGCTTTGAATAAATGGAGACATTATTCAAAAGAATTTGTTTTATATACTGATCACCAAGCTTTACAGTATCTCTTGATAGTCAAGGAAAGTTGAATCAAAGGCACTTAAAATGGGTTGATTTTTTGTAGATTTATACTTTTGTTTTGAAGCACATGAGTGGAAGGTCAAACAGAGTTGTAGATGCCTTAAGTAGAAGGAAAAAAAATTTGATAGAGATGAATATAGAGGTTGTTGGGTTCAATGAACTCAAGAGTTTGTATCTAGAAGATCCAAACTTTGCAGAAGCTTGGAAGGCTTGTTTGGAACTTGTTACATTGGATAAGACGAAATGGTTGGATTTCTTAATCCAAGATGGGATGTTTAGAGGAAGCCAATTGTGCATTCCAAGGAGTTCTATGAGAGAGAATCTAATCAAGGAGAAGCATAGTGGAGGATTGGCTAGACATTTTGGTTGAGATAAGACCATTTAACATAGAAAGTCACTCCTAAGTTTAGTTTAATTGCATGACGATAAATTAGGCTAATAATTAATTATTATCTAATGTATAATTACTCTAGTACCCCCCTTAAGATGGACTTATGGAGTAGCTAAAACACTAAAAAGAGAATGCATTTCATCTTTAGGACATTTCTAGATTTGGTTATGGGTTGGTTGACTCACATATTGAGATGTAAGTCAATCACATACCTTGTCCAAATCCCTCAAACCCCCACATTAACACACATCACAAACATATCTAATTAGTTGAAATTTGGGAAAGGTGTCAAACCCTAAGGTGAAAACTAAAAGGTTTCCCTTTCCTAATTTTTCAACAGTGATGTGATAGAATTGTGAAAAAATGAGCCATAGGATCAAACAATGAACAAAGACACCTTCCACACAAGAGAGCTGCAAACAATAACATGCAATATCATCAACAAGAAAAATATAAAAAATTCAAGAGCTATATCAAAGGCATGATAATACAATGAGGGTTGAGTGTTATATAGGAGCAACCCTAAATGATAAAGGGATTAGATCATGACAAGTGTCAACATCACATGCAATGAGATAGAATGATCTAATAATAGCTCTATATTTAACATAGAAAGTCACTCCTAAGTTTAGTTTAAGTGCATGACGATAAATTTGGCTAATAATTAATTATTATCTAATGTATAATTACTCTAGCACCTCCCTTAAGATGGACTTATGGAGTAGCTAAAAACACTAAAAAGACAATGCATGATGTGTCCTTAAAAAAAAGGTCTAGTGAGGTACCCATGTACAAACAATCTAATCTCTCACAACTGGAGAAAAGGAGAAAACCTCATGGGAAAAACTTCTATCGAAAAGAGAGAAAGGAGAATAAATGATTGAAGAAGCCTCCAATATAAGGTGAAGGACTAAGAAGCCTCCACCCAAAATAATGTCCCAAAAAGAAGGACATGTAGAACATCACTAAAGCACGAAGTTGTAGACAACTATCAAAAGATGCCTAATATAGTGCTAAAATAAATAGCCTCCAGAAATAGGAATATAACAGTGTCCTTATGGTAAATTCTCCATCTCATTGAAATGCATGGGTTACCAACCACTGATGTACACTGCACTCATCTAGTACATTGGAACAAGAACTAGATACATATATCACTCAAAAAATGAAATCAAGGAATCGTTAACATCAATAGTAAAACCCCTTCCCCTATAATGTGGAAAGAGAGAACCAAGACATGTACACTAAAACTGTGTGAAACAAAGAAGTGCATGTAGGATCTAAGAAACTTGCAAATTAAAGGGTGTGCAAACTAAGGCACACATGCATGAGGCAAGAATTAGTAGGATTCAATGCTATTGTGGAAGGGACACTCACTTGAGAAAGACAAACATCAACCCCCCCTGTGGCACTTTATACCATAATGCAAGTACAAAAGGAAAAACAAGATGTGTCAAATCTCTAGAAAGTATACATCAGAATGGCACTTTATCTTAGTGCATATACAAAAGAGAAAATACATGCAAAAGATATCTACAATGTCCAAATAAGACATAATATTGAAAATGCATGTAGATCAACCAAAAAATAGTCATCCCACTTAGAAAAAAAGTCTTGAGGAGCTAAGACATCCAAGTAATTCACCAGAATGTGAAAACACAAAAAATTGAATAAAATGTACCTAGAGAGAAATCTAGGAAAATGGCATGGATAGTTGCTAAGAGCTATGAAAAATCATCTTAGTGCAACTGGAATCACCAAAAATGGAGAAATGGGTTAAACTTTATTAGCTCAAGAGTGAAAACAACAACTCTAACTTCAACGGACTATAGAATGCAATAGTTGCATAAAATGGTGATGAAACCCACACCACTACAAAGATGAGTGAACCAACTTTTTGGCAATATCTTATTCGCCTAGTTTTGATATCATATACCCAAGTTATGGCCAAAAGAAAAAATATACCACCTTTAGGGCCAAAGATGGGCTACAAGGGGGCCCTGCCACCATCCATGTTGTTGATGTCAGCAATAGAATATTCCCAGGTCGCCAACAAAAAAATCAACCCCCTACAAAAAAATACTAGTGACAGAATATTCCTCCACCTTTCCCAAAATATGCAATAAGATTTCGTCTGTTGAGAAATGGTCACCTCAGCCTGAAGAAAGGGTGTGGTTGCTGAAAAAAAATAGTGACAAGTGGAAAAAATAACTCCACCAATGGTGTGAAAATTTGAGGCCACTGGTGCTTTTTTGTGACCGACAAGCGATATATAAGGGTTGCCACTGATCAGCATTTAAACTGTCGATGGGCGACAACCATCAGCACCCATGGGGACCACAAGGCCTACTCTAGCAAGTACCTTGCAGGTACAATTAAACCACCCCCACAAAAAATATAAATCGCCTCTCTTTTACTTTTAGAACCTCTACAAACTATTTTAATGAGTTTTTTTTTTAAAGAAAAAACTAAAAAATGCTAACCTATTTTTTTATTTTTATTTTGAATGACATGCACAAGCCATATAGGGGTTGTATGACCCATGTATAAAAAAAAATTATGAATAGAGGCTCTAGACATTGATTATAGGAAAAAATTATAATCAAAATTTATCGAATCGGCCTCCTAAATGTAACTGTGAGGTTCTTTTCATGCCAACATCCACCTAAAACTTGCCCACCTCTAAAAATTACAAAAAAAGCAATGGAGATCCTAAATTTGAAGCTTGTAACCCTTGTTGAAGAAAACCCCTCATAAATTGAGAAAGGATTTGTTGAATCCATGCTCAAATACCATGATAGAATTGTGAAAAACATAAGCCATTGGTTCAAACAATGAACAATGACACCTTCCATACAAGAGAATTGCAAACAATAATATGCAATATCATGAAGAAAAAGCTACAAAATTCATGAGCTATCAAATGCATGAAAATATGAGGGTTGAGTGCTATATAGGAGCAACCCTAAATGATAAAGGGATTAGATCATAACAAGTTCTGGCATCACATACAATGAGACAGAATGATCTAATAATAGCTATCTAGTTAACATGGAAAATCACTCCTAAGTTTAGCTTAAGTGCATGAGAATAAATTAGGTTAAAAATTAATTAAAGGTTAATTAATTATTAGCTAATGCATGATTACTCTAGCATCATGTGCATTAGACTATAATATATATTATATATTATATTATTAAATATTATATTATATTATATTATATATATTATATTAAATATTATATTATATATATTATTATACAATAAGACAATCTTTATTATATTTTACTATGCTATATTATATTATATAATAAGACAATATTACATTATATTATTTATTATATTATATTATACTATATTATATATTATAATATACTAAATATACTATCTTATATATTATACTATATTATACATAATGTAAGAGAGAGGAAAAGACAAATATAGATAGAGGTAGAGAGAAGGAAAGACAAATATAGAGAGAAATATGAGAGAGAGAGAGAGAGGAAGACAAAGATTGAGAGATAATGAGAAACATAGAGATAGAGAGAGATATCGAGATATAAAGAGCTCTCTCTACATATCTCCCTATCTCTAACTCTCCCTACCTCTCTCTCTATATATCTCAATCTACCTCTCTCTAACTTCATATATCTATCTTTTTATCCCTCCATCTCTCTTTCTCATTTTCACCCTCTTTGTCTCTTCCTCTTTCTATATCTATCTCTCCCTCTATCCATCTCTCTTTATCTATCTCTACTTCTCTCTATTTGCATGTCTCTCTGTATGCATCTATATCTCTCTCCCTCTCCCCCTATCTCTCTTTCTATCTCTATCTCTCTATCGCTCTATCTCGCAGTTTATATCTCTTTCTCTCCTTCTCCCTCTTCCTCTATATCTCTCTATCTCCTCCTCTTTATCTCCATTTTATCTCTCTCCATATTTATCTATCCCTCTACCTATCTCTCTCCCTCTCTCCCCTCTTCTTCTCGCTTCCCACCCTCTCTACCTATCTCTCCCCCTCTCTTCTCTTTCTCCCTCTACCTATCTATCTCCCTCTCTCCCCACTCTTCTCTCTCTCTCCCTCCTCTACCTATCTCCCTACCTCTCTCCCTCATCTTCTCTCTCCCTCATTTACCTATCTCTCTTCATTTCTATCCTTTCATCTTTATCTCCTCTCATCTCTCTCAATTCACTTGTCTCTCTATCTATCTCTCTTTCTCTCTCCCTCTCCCCAGTATATCTCTTTATATCTCTATCTCTCTATCACTCTACCTCACCATCTATATCTCTCCCTATCTTTGTCTCTCCCTCTTCCTATGCATCTCTCTATCTCTTCCTCTCTATATCTTCCTCTCTTTCTCTCCATATCTATCTCCCTATCTCTCTCCATCCTTATCTCTCTCTCCCTCTAGGGTAAACCCACAAAGGTGGTTTACAATTCGAATGAGGAAGGGGGTGTTGTTATAATAGTGGTTTACAATTCCTGAGAGGAACGAATTTTAGCTGAAATCACATATTTTTAGAAAATATAATGATTTAAACCTTAAAAGGTTCCATTTTAAGGATTCCAATTGAAGAGGGTTTGATCAAATCACCTTAGATCAAACCCCCTTGGATAGAACCTCGCTAGTTTTAAACCATACTTATAAATGTGTCTCCTTTACACCTATCAAAATGCTGATAAAAAATCACTTTTGATTTAGCTTTTGGGGATCAAATGAATTCATTTAAAATTTATTTCAAATGATTATGGTATTCCTAACAAGCTATCCAATGAATATAATTTTAATATGTTTTGGTTTTGTTATGTATTTTTTTTTAAGTTTTATTAAACATAGGTTTTTCATCGAAAATGAATTTATTTGTTCTTCACATGTGGAAAAATAGAAGATTATCAAAAAACAAAATTGAAAAATATGAGTGCACCAAATATTGAAGTCCTTGATCCAACAAAAAAAATTAAATTAAATTTTGACATTTACAAAAAAAGTTACGCGTTATACAGTCGCACTGTGTCTGAATTGTAATTTGTTTGACTTTGAAACTTGATAAAGGAAAAAATATTCAATAAAAAACTATCTAACCAAGTGGAAGCACTAGATATCAGAGTTACAAATCTAAATTTGAAAGAATGATAATTTTATCCTTCATGGAAAAAAAGTTATACGTTATACGGTGTGCGTCACTTTTTAAAAATATTGTTTTCTGAAAAAAAATTGATTTTCGTGGGAGATAGAAAAAGAAGTGCAATTTGATTCCAAAAATTTTGAAAAAAATATTTTTAGAATCTACAGACAAAATTTGATGAGACTCTAGTTGGCACCATCTTCAAATTCCTCATAGTTTAGCCGCTATAGGTGCCCGAATGTGAAGATTTAGTTAAAAATAATAATTTCAGTGTCCAGTTTGGCCAAAAATTGTAAACCACTATTATGGGATCACCCAAGGAAAACTTGTAAAAAATGACCCCATGGCAAAATTTTACATTTTGGGGGTTCGAACGAACCAAAAAAGGGTTCGCTCAAACCAAGGTTTGAGTGAACCCATTAAATTCATGCACGAACAAAATTCAAATGAAAAACACTTTATGGGAAGGGGTTCGAATGAACCCTGGTTCGCTCAAACCCCCCATTTCCCTAAACTTTTACCTTCTTCACAAAAAAAAACCTAAATTTTTGCACATCGGAGCTCAGTTTGAACATGAAAATGGCGGAGACTTCATAGACCCAATTGGAATCAGTTAGTCCTTGGAACGAGCTATCCAATGAATACAATTTTAATATGTTTTGGTTTTATTATATGTATTTTTTTTTAGTTTTATTAAATATAGGTTTTTCACTAAAAATCAAGCTTTTTGTTCTACACATGTAGAAAAATAGCAGATTATCAAAAAAAAATTAAAAAATATGAGTGTACCAGATATTGAAGTCCTTGATCCAACAAAAAAAAAATCGATACATACAAAAAAAGTTACACATTATACGGTCAGCTATGTTGAATTGTAATTGGTTTGACTTTGAAACTTGATTAAAGAAAAAATATTCAATAAAAAACTATCTAACCAAGTGGAAGCACTAGATATCAGAGTTACAAATCTAAATTCGAAAGAATTAGAATTTTATCCTTCATGAAAAAAAAGTTATGCATTATACGATGAGCGTCACTTTTTAAAAATGTTGTTTTATGGAAAAAAATTAGTTTTCGAGGGAAATGTAAAAAGAAGTGCAATTTGATTCCAAAAATTTTGAAAAAAATATATTTAGTATCTACATATAAAATGTCACGAAATTCTAGTTTGCATCTTCAAATTCCTCATGGTTTAGCCGCTATAGGTGCCTGAAAGTGAAGATTTATTTTTAAAAAATTATTTCAGTGTCTAGTTTGGCCAAAAATTGTAAACCACTATTGTGTGATCACCCTCTATCTATCTATTTATCTCCCTCTTCCTCTATCCCTCTCTATCTCTAAACATGTCTCTCTTTCTCTATCCATCCATCTCTCTTCTCTCTTCCTCCCTCTCCCTCTTCCCAGGCCTCTATACCTATATCTCTTTGCCTCTCTATCTCTATCTCTCCATATTTATTCCATTTCCCCCTCTATCTCTACATCATTATCTCTTCGTCTTTCTCTACTCCTATATCTCTCTCTTTCTCTACCACTCTCTACATATTAGTTCCTATCTCTATCTCTATACTTATCTTTCTATCTATCCCTCTCTCATTCTCTCTCTCTATATATTTATCTCTCCCTCTCCTCTCTATATCTCTCTCCTAAATCTCTATCTCTATCTTTATCTTTCTCTCTATCTCTATCTCAATACCCCTCTCTCTCTCTCTTCCTCTCCCCCCCTCTATCTCCCCCTCTTTCTATCG
Organism: Sequoia sempervirens; assembly: GCA_007258455.2. Taxonomy (NCBI): domain Eukaryota; kingdom Viridiplantae; phylum Streptophyta; class Pinopsida; order Cupressales; family Cupressaceae; genus Sequoia; species Sequoia sempervirens. The sequence goes on from VDFB02000008.1 coordinate 295,776,562, forward strand.
CCATCTTTCCCCATCTCTCCCTCTCTCCCCATTGCAAACATAACATGAGCCTATTGGCAATGGAGCCTAACTATCTTTTTCATTCAATGATTTTGTTTTAGTCATGTTTGGATCACTAATTATCTTCCCAATTGACCTTTGACACCTCTTCGACATACCCATTACACACCAAGGTGAGATTGTTAGTAAATAGGTGTAAAATTAGAACTATAAGGCTCTAGTTCATGAAAGGTTTCAACACTTAGAGATCTACTTCAAGTTCTTCCCAATGGTCATTATGGGGTATAATAACAGTAATAAATTCACAATACTAATGTTTGACATTTTTTGTAACGTCTATTCAACTTATTAATTCTGCAGTTGCATTTCTTGACTTTCTTGTATGTACTGAATATGATTGTGCATCATAGTATCACACTCTTTTAAAAACTTTATATAATAGATACCCTGCCTCTTATTCTATTAAAACAATTTCAGGTTTCTGTATAATTGTTTATTTTGTGATCAACAGATCACAATTGTTTTTGTTTACCTTTAGTTTCACACAATTTTAATCCTCTTCCATTTTTCCCAAAAGGATGGACGGAAGGTTATATGCAGCTGCTACCTGTGACGATGTGGAGGCACTCAGGAAATTAATTGATGATGGACACGGCATTCTCCCCCAAGACGAGAGAGGGAGTGTGCCCCTTCAAATGGCCCCCTATAATGGCCCTCTTGACGTTCTCCGCCAGGTTACGCCTGGAGAGAATACGCCGCTTCACTTGGCAGCCTCTAAAGGCCATCTGCGTATCGTTAAGATGCTGCTTAACCTTATGAATGATGACATAGAGGCAGGAAACGAAGAAAGCCGCCAGTTTCTTGTGGCCCAAAATTCACAAGGTAACACTGCTCTCCATGAAGCGGCCAAAGGAGGACATTTTCAAGTAGTCAGCGTTTTGTTGGAGCAAAGCGCTGATATGGCTAATTTTGTCAATAACGCCGGTCAAACTGCTCTGTTTAAAGCAGCCGAGGAAGGTCAGGAGGAAATTGTTGTGAAACTAGTGCATCTCACATCTTCTAGCCGTGATACGAGTACATCTAATGGCCACACACCTCTGCACGCTGCCGTCTCCTACGGGCACAAAGGTATTCCCAGTGGTAACTAACATTTTTCCGGCGTTTGCTGATTGTATTTCTGATTAAAGTGGAAATGATAACAAGAGTTTAAGCTCTTCCTTCACAAACGTAGCCCTGTTATTCCTAATTAAATAGTTCATTGTATAGAACGTTTACAAATTTATCTGTCGTTCCAATTGTGCAGGCGTGATTCTGAATCTATTAGATCAAAGACCGGAGCTCCTTATGCAAGCTGATGGCTTTGGCAGGACAGCACTGCATAGCGCCGCCTATGTTGAAAAAGCATCAGAGATTGCAAAACTACTTATGGAGAAAGATACTTCTTTGTGTTATAAGGTGGATAGAGCCCTTCACATAGCGGTGATGGAAGGGAATGTGGAATTAGTGAAAGAAATATTAACTTACGGCCCAGACTACTTAGAAATTGTTGATAAAGACGGAAGAAATGCTCTCCACTTGGCGGCTGAGAATGCAGTTAGCATATTTGATAAAAATTCGAGGTGTATCAAAGCCTTACTGATGTTAATAATCTCAAAAGAACTCATCAACAATCTTGATAATCATGGCAAAACGCCGTTAGACATAGTGTTGGAGAAAATGAGCGAGGATGAACGCCTTTTCTCTGCGGTAAGTACTGATGCATATTTTATCTCGTTTTCAAGTTTATATCACTTCCATTTCATCTAGTGAACAACTTCATTGTTGCAGATGAAAGGGTTCCTAGAAACGCATGGCGCGCGCAGTACTTCAAAGATGATGAACGAAGAAACATTAGAGAGGTCATTCGTCACTAACAAATCAGAGAAAGCTCAAATGATTGCAGTAAGTGTTGTTTTGATCGCCACCGTTGCTTTCGACGCAGCATTGAATCTGCCCGATAAAGACAACAAGATAGGGTTGGTATTGTTTGTGCTATGTGACACGGTGGCGTTCTGCAACCAGATAGGGTTCGTATTGTTTGTGCTATGTGACGCGGTGGCATTCTGCAGTGCAATCGTAACAGTAGTTATACTCATTTATGCAGTTTATGACAAACATGAAGACTTTCTTCTTCTGAGGAGCTCTATAAAAGGATTGTGGATAGCATTGATAGCACTGGCGTTAGCCTTTGGTGTGGCCCTTCTTATTTCCGTTCAATTGGAGCATAGATGGGTGGCCTCGATTGTGTGATTAATGGCATTAGTTGTTCCCCTAGCCATAAGAGATCTGAATTTTCGTTCCAAGAAATACATCTTCAAGGAAGACGTGACTTATACAACCCGGGGCTTCATTATAGGAGGAGCCGCTTCAAGTTGTCTTTTTATTCTGTTAGATAATGAGCTGGCAATAATTATCTGTGTTACGTTAGCATTTGCGGTGTCCTTGGTGTGGATAATTGAAAACTACCCCTGTGAAGACCATAGATGATAGCATCTTGGATAGAGTTTTCCACACCATTTGGGGTAGAATTGCCTGCATAGTATATGGCTTGGAATAGTTGCAACATTTTGGGTAGCCTATTTTAGGTAGTTTTCCTTTTCTTTTATTGAGCAAAGCAAGAATAACAGCTACCAACTGGTAGCTGAAAAAGTAAATTTTAGGTAGTTTATTATAGTTGAAATTAAAGGAGAACCTACTTTTTAAGAGTAATATTTCAATTTAAATTTAAATTTTGAAAGATTTTAGATGTGTAATTGAATCATACTTATTGCATTTGGTTTTATATTTCTTATTTTGTTGTGTTATTTATGTTCGTGAAAACGGTTTGTGTAAGTTTTTATTGTTATATTTGATTTTAGAGTTCGTGTTTAGAAATATGTTATTTATATAAATAATAAATTAACTGTAAGTTATTTTTTATAATATTTTTTAAGATATATGTTTGCTAATTTTTAATAACAAATAGTTTAATACGAATCATAACAAACAAACTAATTACTATTTTTGTATGATATATTTAAGGAGTAAATTATCCAAAAATTAAAAAGCCTCATTAGTTAAGGGTTGATAATGAGAGTTTTTTCATTAAGTAATGATTATTGGTTACCTCTTTTATGCATAGTATATTCTCACAATACGCTACAACATTTCATTATACATATATGTTATGATTCATATGCATATTCATTGCAATTTTATGACATCAAATTAATGAATAGTTTTGATAAGTATGAGCTAGCACAATGATAAGATTTATGTGAAAAAAGAAAAAAAAAGGGAAAAATTATTTTGGAAATATATGTTCCCAATGAGTGAAGGAGATTATTAGTAGTGGCTATTATTGATTTATTTTTTAATTTGTTATCAATTTTTTTGCGTTTTTCCATGCTAATATAAGAAATATGAAGGTGTGATATATTTGTTTACATAACTTGCAATACACATGAGTTCATCCTTTAGTGCACTTGAGTTGATTGAAAGTGACAAAACATAGGGGTGGAACATATTATTTGTGCACTACCACTAAGGCATGCATTCTCACCTTGAGCTTTTTCTTCACTCACTCAATAGAAAACTACTCTAACTATAATTTTTGAGATCATGTGACACTAGGAACCATGGCATGGAACACAAAAAAGGCTATACAAATCTTGCACAACCTTTTGCATCATGTACCATGTACCAAGTACCAACGGTCATGTCACCTAGCTTCAAAGACAAATCTACATGTGTTATGTACCACATCTACACCTACACATAGTACTACACATTGTTTAAACATTCTAAAAATTTAAGTAAGATATTGTGCACCAACTCAAAATATTGTGAAGTTCTTTAGTTCACACTTGTTACAGTCACTGGAAACTTCTAGAGATACTCCATGACAAAACACTTATCAACAAAATGAACATATGTGTAGGGAGAAAATAAGCATAAGAAAATAGTAATGAAATCAAATTCAAATGAGATCAAAACAAAGACAAATCCCAACCTACTCATGAAATGAAAGTATAAACCAATGAATCAAGCAATGCAATCATGAAAGAGAACATAAACTGAATTCATGAATTACAACGTTGCCATCCTATGTCAAAGTGTATTCTTATTTATGTTGGATTGCTTGGATCAATATAAAGCCTCCATTGTTGTGCAAAAAGCTTCAAATGGTATATTAATGGTGATCAAAGATGTAAGTGTTTGCTCTTAAGAATTCGATAGTCAATTCAGCATGACCTCTCCATAAATTCTTTAGATTATTTGATCGTTTTTTAGAAGGAAGAAGGTTGTTTTATAGATTTTTAGGTTTCAAATGAATGATCGAGATTCAGTAATGAAAGATCATGATCAATGGTTGAGAACCAAGTTGAGAGGAAATAGATTGGTTAGTTAACTTCTTTGATTGATCCAATTAAGGGTTTTAATTGGATAATTAGTGGGATTAGCTTGGAATGATTGGTGGGATTGAAAAAGTCAGATTGAATGTTTAGTGGGATTGAGAAAGTCGAGTTGAATTAGGAAATAGACTGAGAAATCAGTGGTCATGATTTACTCAATCAAGATATGTGAGGATGTATTAATTAATTAATAATTAATTAATATTGGAGATGAACGTGCAAGTTATTTTTGACTTTAATTTATAAAGATATATTTATTTGTTGACCATGTTGAGTGATTTTTAATAATTGATTTAATTATTCAAATTTAGAGATGGGAAAGTGGTTTAATTAAATTATTAATGATGACAATTTAATTGATTTAGATGAATAAGGTATATTAGTGACATAATTAAATAAAGTTTGTGTTTATTTAATTAATCAGGATAGATAAGGTTAAATTAGATGATGACATAGTGAATTAATTAAATAATGCATTATTCAATTAATAGATAGAAAAAGGGCTAATTAGTGAAAATGATGTGAAATACAATTATATTAATGATAATGATGTTGATGATGGAAAAATGCAATTCAAGTTGTGTGATATGCATTAAGCTATTTTTACATGTCTACAATATGTAAGTCAAGTGATCAAAAGATAAGGAACCAGCCACGTGAGTTCTATCATTTCAATTTTCATACCAAGCATTTCACTTCCTCAACTGTGTAATTTAAACATGCATATCTATAACACTAGTGAGGAGGTCTTAAACATTGAAAATATAGGATACTAGCCATAAATCTCCTTTGATACCAATCCATCTATATAACACATAAATTAAAAAATTATTTTCTAGTTCTAATATATTCTCTATTCCAATCGTTTTATTAATTTTCTTTTATGTGTGTATAACACATCTAAATTCTCATAAGGAGTGTTTTCCTTAGACTATTTTATTCATATATGAATCTAGATCATTGATATGAAATAAGTTATCTTGCATTCCCAAAATTATATTTGAGTATCAAAGCTTGGCACCAGGCCAAAAGATCCCTTAGACAATGGTGGTACTTACAAAATTATAACCATCCTAGTGGTGTTTTGGCCTTTTGAAATTTTGAATTCTCTATTAAACGAATATCCAAAACCCCTGCACTTTTCTTATATTGATTGATTACCAGAGTTGCCCCTTTCTTGAACTCTGTTCATTATACGTTGATCTTATGCGTTCATCGACCCTGTGTGTTATGTTGCCAGTTTGATTTGACATTAATTAAAATATTAAGGTTATAGGCCTGTGCCTTTCTATGCAATCCAATTCTCAACCCCTTTTTACCTAAGTTCTCACTTAAGAGATAAATCCCACAAATGCTATAATATAATCACTTAATTTGTTCACACTCAACAAGTGGCCCCCACTGTTTGTTATGATCGTCTCATACTTTTGTATGAAATATTTTGCTAAGGGAATAATGGTCCACGAAATTGTGAAAGATGGACATGTGTCATGAGTATAAAAGGATTCTAGGGTGTATAAGGCCTTTCAAAGAGGGTTGCATATAAGTGTCATGGAATGGTAATATTCCTACATGGATTAATCTTGTTTGCTGAAGAAATTTAGCCTACTCTTTAGACAGACTGAGTCACTTCTCATAATTAATCTCATACTTCCATTACTAAATGAATGGTTCATATTCAAAATTGATAAACTAATAGCTAGATGTGTTGCCCTCACACGAACAAGGAGTAATAGTGGAAAAGATGGATGGCGACTCAATCTTTATGTGGATTTTCTTCATAAATATCACAATTTGATTTAAGTGGTCGTTCTATTATGCATTTATTTGGCATAAAATAAAAGTCTATCAAAATCTACTCACTCTGCGTCAAGAGCTCCCAAATGGTCGAAAACAGGTATGCATTTCTCTGATAAATTTGCCAAATTTAGAGTCCTAAAATTCAGAATTGAATCCAATGTATCCTATTCTTTGTCCAAAAGGTTTTAAACTTTAGATTTTCAATTAAATTTTTATTTGAAACCAATCTGAGACCATGAGCTGATCAAATAAACAAGCCTCTACTTCCAAAAGACCTTTTCATGAAGAAATTCTTGTCCAACTTCCTAGTTCTTCAAAAATATCCATTTGTCCCCATGTCCCTGGTGTGGTTGATGGCATAATTGATAATGGCAAAGAATGTAGGGATGTTGAAATTCCTCTCAACGGGTGGGAATTGTTTGTGCATTGGTCTAGAAATAGGAATTCTAATGCTCCCATTTGTAATGTCTAGACTTATAACCTTGGAAGGTTGGTGATCCCCAATGTATTCATAAATGTATATTTTATCAGGCATGTTGCTGCAAGTTTTTATGAAAATGTAAGGGTCATTAGAGCAGCAAGTGGAGGTGAATTAATGGGAATTAATAAAGTGTTCATCCGCGGAGTCTTTAACCTCAACATAGCTGCAAATAAGGCTATAAATCTTGATTCTTTTAAACAAAAATATCAACAAGACAAAAGCAGTTTCAGGGTACATTGGCTTCCAAGATTTAGGGAGAAGGATTTTAATGGAAAATCTATAAGAATTCCTGAAAATGAATCAGAACCTTTCATACTGACCACCTTTGAATATTACGTATAGGGGGGAGATGCACAAATAGGGATGTTAGTGCCTCTTATGTATATGGTTGTAGATATCCAAAATCTCTTGATAAATGGTGAGTTCAACTTTGCCAACTTCATAGCTGATGTCATCCACAAGCAACTTGTAGAAATTAAAAGAGATAACAAAGTGATAAACTTTAGGTGGTATTCTCTCATGTGTCATATGTTCTTATATATGGGGAGAGAGCATTGGGATAACGCCTTGCAAATTCACATGGAGGATGACAATGGAAGTTGTATCCCTATACAATGCTAGACATATATTTGGGGTAACCTTGCAATATGTCTAGCTATGTTATTTTTGAAAACCAATTTATAAGGAAAATCCTCTCATGTTTGGGGGTTCTTGAGGTCTGATTGCATAAGGAAATTTTGGATTTCCTTAGACCCAAGGATAGGAATCCAAAACTAGGAGTTTGACACAATTGGAGAGATTATGATCTCCATGCTTAATTTCACGGTCATCAAAATATATGGGTGCCCTGTGGGTCCTCATGTGGTACCGATATGTGTGCCACATAAGTTGACATTTCTGAAGATAATGTGACAAATGAGTAATATAGACAAGGTTCGTCTAAAAGAACAAAAGAAGGGATCATTCTTCCCTTTCTCTTCTACCTTTTCTAACTTCACTACTACAAGAGAAGGTTTGGATAGACTTTACCAAATTCTCTAGGTGTATAAAATGTATCAAGAAGGGATCCAAGCTTGTGATCCTAAAGGATTTATCAACCAAGTCAGGGAAAGATTTAGAAGATCAACATTCTAATATCAACTCCACTTCAGTGAGGATGTTTTAAGGAATTGTAGATATGAGAAGGAAGATGCTAACAAAAGGGTGAAGTGGGTAGCATTCACCAAAGAAAAGCCTACCAAGACAAAGAACAAAAATTATCTTGGTGCTTTTTCTAAAATAAGAGACCCAATTGCTAGGATCCAAATGATCTTGAACAATTTTGATAGATTTGTTGGAAAACCCCTAGTACTGAATGAGTAACTCATACACTAGCCTAATACATATCCTTCTATCTTTTCTTTTTCCAAGAGGCCTCAAGGGTTTGTCATTAGGGAAGCTAGCCCATTGAGCCCACCACATGTTACACCCCTTCTCCCCCTTATATGTCGATATATCCTCATGTGATTCATGTAGTGTCTCCTCTGAGAGAGTAGCCATAGAAGAAGAGAATAATAGATAAACCATCATTGGTTGACTATCCAATTGGTCATGATCAAGAGGAAGATGTCCAAGTGACTATAGTAGAGGTGCATCAGCAAATGCCTTCTCCCCCAAGAGAATTTCCTATCTGGAATTCTCCAAAGGAGATTCAAGATAGATATAACAATTGGGAGAGATGAAGGTAATGATGTCAAATAATTGGTATGTACAAATTCATATTAGATGTTGAATTTGTAAAGTCAAAGGAATTCAATGGGTTTTTTTTAGATCAAAGAGAGAATAATTCCATATAATACTTGAACTGGAAAAGACAGGAGCACCTTAGGAAGGGTATGAAGAGGTCACCAAGGTGGTGGTGGAGATGAATTTTGATGCTAGAAACATTACCCCAAAAGAAGGGAGAAAAATGGTAAGAGGTGGTAGATTTTTGTTGCTCCTAGAGTGGCATATTACATCAACAATTATCTTTGACACAATCAGAAGGAAAGATGAAGAGGTCTAAATTCTTCTAAAGAGTAGGGGCAAGTGGCACTATCAAGATCACATTTCAACCCAAAGTGGTAAATGCTTCCAATATGGGCTCTGGCCCCAAACAAAAATAAGCCTCAAGTTCTTGAGGCATCACAAGATATAAAGGTGAGTTTGAATGTAAAGAGGGTATCAAACACCTCTGCCCCTGAAGTTACCTCACTAGTGGTAGATGTTTCTGTAAACATTGAAAAATGTCCTAGGCTTGCTAACACCATTTTTCCATTATCTAGGGTCATACTTCTACTATTAATTAAATAATTCGTAATTATTTAATTAATTTATTTAATTCTTTTCTCCATTACTCTTGATTAATTAAATAAATTATATATACTTAATTATGATGTACTAATGTCCTCTTTCCTCTATAATTAAATAAGCTTTATTTATTTATTTAATTATTTAATTATTCACTTTTAGCTTTTTTTGACACAAATTAATTAAATCTTATTTAATTAATGACTTATCTTTTCTCACTTTTTGAATTAAATTTCTATTTAATCAAAAAGTTAACTTTCCTTTTCACTCACCTTTTTGAATTAAATTGTCATTTAATCAAAAAGATAACTTCACTTTTCTTCTTACATTTAAATAATGTTTCTATTATTTAAAAATGCATTTTACTCTTCGAACTAACTGATTTTGTCAAAAAATTGTTCAATTTCCTCATTCTCCTTCACTTTCAATCTTATCTTATCTCATCTTGTTCAATTTCGGCCATTGATTGAAATAAAAATCATCTAATCTCGAACGTCTATTTCACATTCACCTCTCTATAAATACCGCTATCATTTATCATTTTCGAACATCTAGAGAATTTATAAATACACGTTGTTGAGATAGTACTTTCTTCGATATTTTGTTGTCATTTACTTTAGGCTACATTTGTTCATCTGATGGCAAGCATCATTTAGTAGCAAAATGGAGAAGAGCTATGGAGATAATTCAATGAATGCATGAAGGATTGAGTGATATTCTTTCATTTTTTATGCTTTTATGCTTTCATTGTCCTCGATAGTTTATTAGGGTTTTTGTGTTTATTGATCTAATATGATTTAAACTTGAAAATCTAACCCTGATGATAGTTTCCAAGATTAATGAAGCAACTACCTGGAGACAATAGAGTGAATATGATAAGTTATTGAAATATCATGTAGAACTTATTACAAACTACAATAAATTAAATATGAAAGAGGCTTAGAAAATACTTCCTCCAGCTAACATATAGGTGGAAAGTTCCTCTTTAATGGCCCCCCTAGAGGATTTGATAAAAGAAAATGCAAAACTAAAGGAGAGAATTCAAGTCATGGTGGAACAAATGAAGAATGCTTAAAAGGATCAACATGAGGAAAGGGTACATCTTATCAAGTATTCTAGGACGTGAAATGTCTAATTTCATGAGTATATTAGAGGATTCCTATACAACATACATAAATATCAAGGGTGCAATTGTCAATGTGGTTGGGGAGCAAGATAGACTTAAAAATATTCTAAATAAGAGAGTCCTTAGAATTATAGCTTTGCAACGCATGTAAAGAGGAATTGCAAATAGAGATGATTCACCAAAGGACATTATTTCTACTTATATCACGGCCAAGGTAGCAAGAGAAATATAGGCATATATGGGTAAGTTGGTTGAAAATATATAAGAAAAGCTCAAATATTTTAAAAATATTGAGACTAGGATTATGCCTCTTGCATGAATTGCATGATTATTTTTTAAAATGAATTATGCTTGTTCGTCCAACATTATGCTTAATTTCCTTGGAATCTCAAACTCGAACTCAAACCATCGTTCCTATCGAACGAGGTTGTTCTCTTACCTAATACAACATTTATACAAATGCATGGTTGAAGAGACCTTTGACAGGCCTCTCTCTGTTATTGTTCCAAGCTATAACATGATTTTTATATATAATACAAATGAATGATTCATAAAATACAAATGGGGGTTTCCTACCCTCCCATAGGATCATGGTCAATCCTACATAAGGATTATCCTTAACAATTTACTTAGTCCTCGGAATAAATATCGATGGCCTTCATAGGCCGAGCATCTATATGCAAATAATGGTAATGGTCAAGCCTTTGAAGCTCATCGAGCCTTGGCCTAGCCCTGTTCACTAATCATATAGGCTCTAAAACTCGGCAGAATCCATACTACGTTGGTCGCAGGCCAAGTGACCGTCGTAAGGTGGCAAACAAATTTCTTTGCAATCAACCTCAAGGTCGTATCAAACACAGACCAGTGTTTCACTTATTTTGGTGTTGTGATAATACTATATTGAAATGTAACGAAGACTACATGCATGATTCATTTTTAGAAATTAATCAAGTTGAAGGCTACAAGGTATCAATTTACCTCAAATTTTACAAGCTTTTGTGATGTTTACCTTGATTTTCCTCTGGTCTTGATTTCCCCTATTGATTTTTCCTTCGAACCCCATGTTCTTCTCAGCTTTTTCACCTAGGAGTCTTCTTGTTAAACAAAAATGCTAACATCTCCTTTATTTGCATGTTACAAGTCATCGGCATTATTGCCTAGCCACCGGCCTTTACCGAGTTTGGACATGGTCATTAATCCGATAGCAGCCCACTCCTCTGTGTGATGCCTTGGTGGATTCTCCATTATTCTCAAACTGATTGATTCTTAATATATCGGTTACCATTTGAATTCAAAATAAAGTTGAATATATATACATGTGTACTATATATATATATATACATAGGTTTAAATATCTATATGAATTTAAATGATTTTGTTCACACTTTCCTTGTATTTGAATATTGCATTTACATATATATATATGTATGTATGTGTGTATGTTTTATGTATGTATTCGTATTTATTTTACACACATATATATAATTGTGTGTGTGTGTGTATATATATATATATGTATGTATATGTATATGTATATGTATGTATTCGTATTTATTTTACATACATATATATAATTGTATGTATGTATATATATACGCATTCGTGAATAAATTGTTTGTGATTGCTTACAATAAGGAGCTTAAATTCAAATTTGACCATTCTATATGTATATTAAAAAGGAAGTTTCTTTCGTTTCCTTCAAATCACAAAGTTTGAGTAGAAAATTTAATCTATGAACCATTATTTTTAATAACAAAGATAATTAGAGTTAGGAAATTTCATTCTCTTACATATGCAATTTAATTCAAATGCAATTCATCATGCCATTTGTGGTGTGTGCACCCAGATTCCTACTAGCTTACCATTCAATCCAACTAAAAAATCCTACTTCAACCATGCACTTGTCCTTCAACCTGTCACCCTGCAACTACACACACTTGCACTTGGAAATTGATCAATAATGTTCAATTCTTGATGACATAAAATAATTTTCAAAAATTCACAAAGTCAACATCAGTCAACTCTTTTCATTCAATTTTTTGAATATCCCAAAATCTCCATCTAATATTTAATTGAATTTCATTAGTAATTCAATTTTTCATATTTAAATAAATATGCAATAAAATTGGGTTATGACATCCTTCCCCTCCTGGAAGAGACATTGTCCCGATGTCTAATAAATCAAATAAAAGAACATCATATCAAATTTCAAACATTTTTTTCTATTTCAACATCCCATCAAAATTTATGTCTATTTCAACATCATTTCAAAAAAATTGTCTATTTCAACATCACATAAAATATATGTCTATTTCAACATTACATGAAATATATGTTTATTTCAACATCATTTCAAAATATATGTCTGTTTCAACATCACATGAAATATATGTCTATTTCATCATCATTTCAAAATATATGTCTGTTTCAACATCACATGAAATATATGTCTATTTTAACATCATTTCAAATATATGTTTGTTTCAACATCATAATTTTAAAGCATAAGATATTATAGTATCTCAATCCAAAAATTTCAAACAAAATAATTGAGTTTCTTTTCAAGAAAGCAAGTGTGGAAAGGAGCGTTTTATTTCTTCCGCATCCTCCCATGTATCACTATCCTCAAAGTACTGGTCCCATTGGACCTTAAATTGAGTAATATCTCTACTCCACAACTTAATGTTGCATCTATCTAGGATTCTAATGGGATCCACTAGCACCACTCCTGGATCATGTACCTGCAAGGATTTCCAATCAAGTACATGAATCACATCAGGATGATATGGCTTAAGCAAAGAAACATGAAACTGTTGGCAAAACAAGGACAAACAACTGAGAGGGGGGGTGAATCAGATGTCACAAAATATTTAAACCTTTTCAAACTTTACTTAACTTAATCTCAGATCTGATGAATGAATAATAAACCATGAAAAATCAACACATCATAAATACAGAGAACACCAAGATTTTTATGTGGAAACCCTGTTAGGGGAAAATCCACCGTGGAGATCAGTCCAAAATATTATACCCTATTAAAAGTATATGAATAATGGGAATGCACATGCATTCAGGCACACTGCTTAGAGCTCACTGCTCAAATACAAATGAGGACTCACTTTCCAAAAAAAGGTTTGGATTAAAACCATCCAAATGTGAACTGAGAAAATAGCTTCTACACAAGCTTGATTATAGTTCCAGTTAAGCACAGAAAACATTCTTTACACTTCGCTCAATCTTCTTCACACTTCTCTTTAGTATTCAAATGATTAGAACACTATTCGCACATTTGCACTTTCTCTGGCATACACTTTCTCTTATGTACACACTAACTTCAATCAGACAATCACTCTTATATATCCAGAATATGAGATTACATCAACAACCTTGTCAGCCAAAAATATAAAATATATTTTCAATGTCGGCCCAAATTTACAAATAAATTTGCAATGTGAATCCACCAAGGTCGGACACAACCTAGTGGAGACCCAAATTAATAACTCCAACATTAAAAGACTTCATTTAATTTCTCCTCGAAGATCCACAGCACGCCACCACAATCATGTCGGCCAAGAACATGAAAAATTGAACATACAAAGAAAAATCTTCGACTACGAGCACACCAATCAATGTGGAGGTACCACAAAGATAGAGCATGATCTAGAAGCATCCACAAACAACAAGAACCAACAAAGAAGCATCTGCAACAACAGAGATTATCAGAAATACATAAATTCACTCAAGAGCACTGACAGACAAATATTGTTAGAACACAGTTGTTCATAGTACGAACAAATCTTCACACAGACCTTTGAAACTTTCGGTAGATGAACTAGATACACTCAACAAAAAACCCTTTAATCCAAACTAGTTGATCTTCAACATACAGAGTGAAACACCTTCATGACTTTACTGCACCACTAGGAACCTGCAATACTTTCTTTTACAATTTTCTCAATATCCTCAGCATATACGGCCTCTGATGTATTGAAGGCTAATAGTGTTGACATCAATGAAAACCACATATTAGCAACACATCCACAGCATCCAACAATCTCCCCCTTTGGCATTGATGGCAACACATGATGTGAAAAACACCATCAACCCAACTCTCAATCAGCATTAACTCCTTCTTAGATTTTGACTCTCCTTCCTTGACCTCTTCTACATGAACTTCTCCTCTCCTCAGATAGGAAACAATTTTTCACTTTACACTTCTCCCCCTTTGACATCAATGGAAAAGATAAGCATTATCTTTCCACATGCCAGCTTTGAACAACATATCTACACATCTGACTACTCCCCCTGAGTAGCAGCCTCAGAAACATCAATCTAGATCAGAATATGATCATGAAGCACATGGATTGATGCAAATTAATGCATCTCTAGTTCATATCAGGCAGGGTAATTACCCCTAGCATCCCTCTGAGATACTCAAAAGTATCCTTCAGAAACGGCTTGGTGAAAATGTCTGCAATATGCTCTTTGGTAGGTACATACTCCATTCTGACTTCTTTCTCACTTACTTTCTCCCTTAAAAAGTGGAACTCGATTGATATATGATTTGTCTTAGAATGTAGCACCGGATTCCTTGATATTTTTATAGCACTTGAATTGTCACAGTATATGGCAATAGGTTCATCATATACTACTCTGATGTCTTTCAGCATATGTTTCATCCATATCACTTGAGTACAGTTGTTTGCAGCAACAATATACTATGCCTCAGTAGTAGATAGAGAAATGGAATTTTGCTTTTTACTCAACCATGACACCAGCTTCTTCCTTAGGAAGAAATCGCCACCACCAGTACTCTTCCTGTCATCTACATCTCTTGCCCAATCCACATCAGTATAGCATTCAAAGTAAGATCATCATCTTTAGGATACCAAAGTCCAAAATCAATTGTTCCTTTCAAATATCTGAAAATTCTCTTTATAGTAGTTACATGAGACTCTTTTGGATCAGCCTGAAATCTAGAAACCATACATATAGCATTCATAATGTCTAGTCTAGTATGAGTTAAGTAGAGCAATCCACAAATCATTGATCTATACCTTATTTGATTTGCTTTGGGAGACTCATCATTTTGTGTTAATTTGCATCTAGTTACCATGGGAGTACCATCAGGTTTTGAGTCATCCATACCAAACTTCTTCAGTAGCTCTCTCACATATTTGGACTAAGATATGAAGGTCCCCTTGTCTAACTGGGTAACTTGCAATCCTAGAAAGAACTTCATCTCTCCAATCATACTCATCTCAAATTCATTCTTCATTTCATCAACAAACTTCATACATAGATTATCATATCCTCTAAAAATAATATCATCAATAAAGACCTCAATAATCAATTCTTTGTCATGATCTAATTTGAAATACAAGTTGTTGTCAACAGTACCTTTATTGAATCCAAGCTTTAGTAAATATTTTTCCAATCTAGCATACCAATCTCTGGGGGCTTGTTTGAGTCCATATAGAGCTTTCTTCAGTCGACAAACCATGTGTTCCTCATTAATCAATTGAAATCCATCTGGTTATTCAATATATACCTCTTCTTCTAGCTCACCATTCAGAAAATCTGACTTCACATCCATTTGATAGACTTTGTAGTTCCTATATGCAGCATAAGCAAGAAATAACCTTATAGCTTCAATTCTAGCAACAGGGGCAAATGTTTCTTCAAATTCACTACCTTCCATTTGTGAATACCCTTTACATAGTAGTCTTGCTTTATTCCGGACCACTTCACCTTGTTCATTCAGCTTATTCTAAAAGACCCATTTTGTACCAATCACATTTTTGTCTTTTGGTCTAGGAACAAGTATCCATGTATTATTTTTCTCGATCTTCATTAGTTCTTCCTTCATAGCTTCCATCCAGTGTTCATATTGCAAGCTTCATTGACATCTTTAGGCTCAATTTTGGAAATCAGGCAATATTCTTCTGCAATCTTCCTTCTAGTTAGCACACCTTTATTCTTGTCTCCTATAATTTGATTTTCAGAATGATTTAGCTCTACATACCTCAGAGTTTTAGGATTTTCTTGAACTTTTGATTCTTCTGTTCTTTCTTCTGCACTTGCACTTGTTTCTGCTTCTTGACTATCTTGATTCACTGGAACAAGTGGAACATATGGAACATATGGTACAATTTGAAGTTGATTTTGTGTCTGAACATTCTTCCCCTTGTTTGCATTTTCTTCATCTAAATCATATCCACAATATCTAGATGATATAGTAGAATCCTCATCAACTCTGGCATTTGCACTCTCAACCATTTTTTGCAATCTTTTGTTATAGCACTGGTAGGCCTTGCTTTTGGTAGAATAGCCTAGAAAGATTCTTTCATCACTTCTTGCATCAAACTTTCCTATATCATCATCTCTCTTGATGAAGCATTTGCTTCCAAAGATCTCGAAATATCTAACAATAGGCTTGTAACCAAACCATAATTCAAAAGGAGTCTTATTAGAATTACCATTTACATTTACCTAGTTCAAAGTATACACAATAGTGCTTATAGCTTCACTCCAATAGATATGAGGCACATTTCCTTCAATCATCATTGTTATAGCAACATCCAAAACTATTTTGTTCTTTCTCTTTGCAACTCCATTCTGTTGAGGGTTTCGGGGGGTAGATAGTTGTCTTTTGATTCCATGTTCTTCACAGAAAGAATTAAACTCCCTGGAGGTGAATTTACCACCTCTGTCTAACCTTAAGTATTTAATTTTTAGACCTTTCTCATTCTCTTCCATATCTTTGAAACTTTGAAACTTTTCAAATGCTTCACATTTTTCTCTTAAGAAAGCAACCCATATCATTCTAGAGTAATCATCAATAATCAACATAAAGTACCTTTCACCATGGAGACTTTTGACTCTAGAGAGACCACATAGATTAGTAAGTATCAACTCCAGCAATCCATTTGAATTATGCTACTTGCTCTGAAAAGAAACTCTAGTCTGCTTTCCCATCTGACACTCCTTGCAAATTGTGCTAGCAAGCTTCACTAGCTTAGGTAGATCTTTCACTGCTTGAGTGGAACTTATTTTGACAATGTTATCAAAATTCACATGACACGGCCTTCTATTCCATAACCAGCTTTCATCTATTTGAGAAATTAAACAACTTTCACTGGTTGCATTCAAGTGAAAAATATTACCTTTTGTCTAATTACCTGAAGCAATTACTTTTCCATAACTTCCAAATATCTTTCATCTTCTATCTTTGAACTGAAGATCATAACCCTTGTCCACCATCTATCCAACACTCAAAAATTTGTGTTTCAAGCCTTCAACATAAAGAACATCATCAGTGTTATGCTTACCACCAAGACAAATAGATCCTCTACCATGAATCACACAAGCATTGTTATCATAGAATCTCACAACCCCACCGTCATACTTCTCTAGACTTACAAATTTGCTTTTGTCACAGGTCATATGATGTGAGCATCCGCTGTCAATGACCCATTCATCATTATCTTCAATTCAGGCTGCAAGAGCTTTCTCAACTTTAGCAAATTCAGTAGCCACTGGACTATTCTCCTTGATAGCAATGAAAACCCAATCATCTTCTTTTCCATTATCCTTATCAAACTCATCATTAGTCACTCCTTCTTCAGCAAAGTAGCATTTCTTTTGGAATCTAGATTTGTAAGGCTTAGACCTAGGAACTCTTTCAGGACACCTTGATGCAAAATGACCTATTTTACTACAAGAAAAACATTTGATAGGAAGCTTTCCTTTATACTTACCTTGTCTTCTACCTTCTTTCTTTACAATCAGTGCTTCCAGCTCTTCTACTTCTCTTTCTTCATCTTCAAGCTATTTCATTTCTTCCTCATACTTGAATGTCTTTCTAGAAGTCTCTCCCGAATCAAATCTTTGCTTGCTTCTTCTGGATATATTAGCCTTAAATGTAGTTTCAGTCTTAGGAACTGAATCACCAAATTCGCTTAACTCAAAGGCAACAAGTTTTCCAATCAATGTATCTCTTGTCACATTCGTCAATGATTTGGTTTCTTCAATAGCATGATCCTTTGCTTTGTAGGAGGTAGGCAATGATCTGAGCACATTAGCCATAATTTCTTCCTCATCCAGAATGCCACCAGCACATCTAATACCCATCACTAGTTCATTTACTCTCTGCTTGAAAGAAGAAATATTTTCATCTTCACCCATCTTCAGATTTTCATACTTGCCTTTCAAACTCTGTAGCTTAGCCATCTTCACATGTATATCACCTTCAAACAAAGTTTCCAGCTTTTTCCACATCTAATGAGTTGTCTTCAAACCTAACACATTTGTCATTTCTGAATCAGTCAAAGCACTTAGCAAAGCTTCCATAGCCCTGACATTATTCTTAGCTTCTTTAACTTCATCAGTAGTGGAAGGACCATTCTGAGGAATAACATATTGATTCTTTGTAATCTTCTAGAAGGGTTCACCAATACACTTCAAATGACACTCCATCCTAGCTTTCCACAATGAGTAGTTTGTTCCATCAAATCTAGGACTTTCCTTCTTGTATGATGCCATCTCAAATCACCTCAAGCTTTTAAACTTCTTCAAAGGAATGTGCTCTGATACCAATTGTTGGAAAAACAAGGACAGACAACTGAGAGGGGGGGTGAATCAGTTGTCACAAAATATTTAAACCTTTTCAAACTTTACTTAACTTAATCTCAGATATGATGAATGAATAATAAACCATGAACAATCAACACATTAGAAATACAAAGAACACCAATATTTTTACATGGAAACCCTGTTAGGGGAAAAACCACAGTGGAGATCAATTCACAATATTATACCATGTTAAAAGTATATGAATAATGGGAATGCACATGCATTCAGGCACACTGCTTAGAGCTCACTGCTCAAATACAAATGAGGACTCACTGTCCAAAGAAATGTTTTGGATTAAAACCATCCAAATGTGAACTAAGAAAATAGATTCTACACAAGCTTGATTACAGTTCCAGTTTAGCACAGAAAACCTTCTTTACACTTCGCTCAATCTTATTCACACTTCTCTTTAGCATTCGAATGATTAGAACACTATTCACACATCTACACTTTCTTTGGCATACACTTTCTCTTCTACACACACTAACTTCGCTCAAACAATCACTCTTATATATCTACAACATTAGATTACATCAACAACCTTGTCGGCCAAAAATATAAAATATATTTTCAATGTCGGCCCAAATTTATAAATAAATTTGCAATGTGAATCCACCAAGGTCAGACACAACATAGTGGAGACCCAAATTAATAACTCCAACACAAAAATACTTCATTTAATTTCTCCTCGAAGATCCACAGCACGCCACCACCATCATGTTAGCCAAGAACATGAAAAACCCAACATATAGAGAAAAATTTTTGACAACGAGCACACCGATCAATGTGGATGTACCACAAAGATAGAGCATGTTCTAGAAGCATCCACAAATAAGAACCAATAGAGAAGCATCTGCAACAATAGAGATTATCAGAAATACATAAACTTCAATTAGGAAAACTAACAAACAGAAATACTGTCAAAACACAGTTGTTCATAGTACGAATAAATCTTCCCGCAAACCTTTGAAACTTCTGGTAGATGAACTAGATGCACTCAATAGAAAACCCTTTAATCCACACCACTTGATCTTCAATATACAAAGCAAAACACCTTCATGACTTTACTGCACCACTAGGAACCTGCAATACTTTCTTTTACAATTTTCTCAATATCCTCGGCATATATAGCCTCTGATGTATTGAAGGCTAATAGTGTTGACATCAATGACAACCACATATCAGCAACACATCCACAGCATCCAACGGAAATGCATTATGAAGTTGATCCAAAGAAGGTGGTAGAACTAGTCTATAAGCAACTGGGTTAATCACTTCCAAAACTTCAAACGATCCCACATATCTTGGGGCCAACTTGGAAGACTTTCCAAAAGCAATAGAGCTTTTATGAGGTTTGAATCTTGAGAAAAATTTGTCCCCTATTGCAAACTATCTAAGAGTTCGGTTCTTTTCGGCATAACTCTTCTTTTGGTATGTCGCCTCTTTCAATCTGCTCTTAATGACCCTCATTTTCTCTTTCATTTCCTTAAGCACTTCAGGTCCTATTATGATCATGTCCTCCAATTTATCCCAAATGATGGGGGTATGACACTTCTGCCCATACAAGGCTTCAAATGTTGTCATGCCTAAGGATGTATGATAGGATTTATTGTAAGAAAACTCTACCAAAGGAAAATATTCTTCCCACCTATATTGTTGGTCCATACAATACATTTAGAGGAGGTCTTCGACTACCCGATTCACCCTCTTTGCATGCCCGTCAATTTTAGGATGATAAGTCAAGCTGAAATTAAATTTAGTCCCTAATATCGCATTCAAGTTCATCCAAAACCTTAAAGTCATTTGTGTGTCCCTATCAAAAATGATAGTCTATGGTACTCCATGCAAACGGAAGATCTCCTAAACAAATTTCTTAGTTAGGGTCAACGATCCATCCTTGAGGTTTCTTGGAATGAAGTGCACAACATTAGTCAACTTATCAATCACAACCAAGATAACATCATGCTTATTCTTTCTCAACAGCAACCCCAATAAAAAATCCATACTGATCACCTGCCATTTATACTCAGGTATGTAATGAGGATATAATAACCCGGTAGGGTGTGCATGCTCAGCCTTGACTCATTGGCACTCCAAACATCTGGCTATGTACTCCACTACATCCTTCTTGAGTTTAGGCCAAAAATACAGTCTTCAACTTTGCGATCATCTTAGATACACCGGGGTGTCCTGAATAAGGGGCATTATGAACTTCTTCTAAAACCAACTTTCTTAGCTCTCCAGAGTCAGGAATATACATTCTCCTCTGGTACCTCAAAACACCATCCGGTTTGATTTTGTGCCCATCAAACTGATGATCTGAAGGATTTTTTGCTATGGCACTCTTCACTCTTTCATAGTGCTCATCCCCTGGAAAATTTTAAATTGTCTACTACCTCAAGTTTGTTATCACGGAATCTAGCAGCGCTCGTTCCACGGATAACCTCCCTACGAAACTTGTCTATTTCCTAGGTTCATGGATTTCAAGCACGCAAAACAAGGTGATTTTCAAGCCACCTCGAAATGCATTCCAAAGCCTCAAATAGTCAATTTGAGCATCCCCCTATGTTCACCTCGCGAAGACCTTCGAAACAAGCTCCTTCGTGAAGCCTCACTGTTCATACTTAGTTAAAATTGTGAAAGATGCAGTTGCACTGAGAAAGTGCGCTCCTGCTGACAAGCCAAAAATTGGCTAAGTATGAAAAGTGCAGGGGTGTTGATTTTCAGTGCCCCTGCATGAAAGTGTTTTTGTCACTGAAATGTAATAGCACTGAAAAAGTGTGCTCTTACATTTTTTATCCTGACTTAGTCATTTTCTTTCCTAGGCGTGTTTCTTCATGCATTTTACATTTTTCGCTCATCATGCCACTTTTTGTGCCTAAATTAATTGCTCGACTTGATTTAGGTTTTTGTGTTTCTCATTCACTTAAAAGTTTTTTATTGTTCCTTTTTCATTGTTTATGATCTTCATCTTCATTCCTTCATGCTAGGCAAAATCTTCTCAAGCTGCAAAACACGTTTTTGAGAAATCTAAAATTCCTCTCAACCAAATTTCACGTTTTCTCTTGGTAAGTTGTTCTTCTTACTTTCTCTCCATTCTCCTTCATTATTTTGTACATGTCTTAGGATTTACATATGCGTTTTTTTTTATCTTTGTTTTCTTCTCACGTTTTTCTTCTACCCACGCGTTTTCTTTATTTCGCGTGGAGTCTTGTTAATTATCAAGCACATTTTTTTTTCTCTTGCCCTAGTCATGTTATCGTTTATCATCACGCATTCTTGATTCCATCATTTGTTTTGGTGGTGACCTCTTGCACATACATGTTTACCTCTTTTTGTTTTAGTCGTTCTTACCCATGTATTTTGGTCTCTTCACATATTTCTTATGCCAATACTTTGAAATGGAAATAGGTGAAGATCTAATGCACTTCAAAATGTGTTCTCAAGTGTTGCTTTTAACCCTTTCAATACTTCCATATTTCCAAAGCATCACATTATGTTTGCATTTCCCTTCCCAAACGAAGAAGCACACCTTTTCAACGCCATATCAATTGTTAACTTCATTGTGAGAGATGTCATAGTGCTGAAAAAGTGTGCCCTGACATTTCACTTTTTTATCTAACACTGAAAAGTGTAAGAGCACTTTTTTTCAGCACCCCTGCATCAAAGTGAATTCTTCAAAGTGTAAGAGCGTTGAAAAAGTGTGCCCTTACACTTTTCACAATTTTTTCCCAGAAGTACTTCAAACTTGCAAGCTTTGTTTTGAACCTCATTCCTTCCATTTTGTGCATCGTTTTATGTGCCTTGCCATCCGCTCCACGCTTGCTCATCGTCGTTGCTCACCTCACACTCTCCCATGCTATTGAACAACTAACGTTTGTTCTGACTCCACACTTTGCAATCTCTTTTCAAAGACCTTCAAAGTTGATTGATCAAAGTTTCAGTTGCTCTTGATGACTACCAGAAAACTTTTATCTTCTTCAAAAGCAAAAGGCAAGATGAAATATAAATATCAAGGTGTTTATTCACTGACTGTAGTGGTTTCCAAGGTGGAAGAAATAAAAGACACAGAGGTTGGCCATCAAGACTTGGTTGATTTTGTAAAGAAAATTGAGATGAAGCCTCTTCCTGACCCGATGAGAGAAATTGTACACAGTAACCTGCATTTGGTAGCTATGTTCCGTACTACTGCACACAATATGGAATTTGTCCTTCAAGTGTCATCTCATTACATCAGGGAAAGTAGAAGTGTGATCGATTCTTCTGGGCATGAGATCTTAAGAATCGACCCTGACTTCTTTGACATTGTGTTTAAGGTTCCTCAAATGGAGAAATACATTGATATCTCTATATAAAAAGCACAAGAAGTCTTTGACGCTGATCCCAACAAGGCTAAAAACCTAATAAATACTCAATGGTTGAAGAATCTTAGACAATTTGTTTCTAGATGGCCAAAGCGACTCCTGCAAAGTGATTTCAAAGATGACGTCAAAGATATGATCACATTTTTAAGTAGAGTAAAAGGCTTGCCTGAATCATCCACTTTTCATGATTGGATGTATGAATACATCAGGATTATAAGAAGACAAAAGGTGCACATTGACTGGGGCAAATAGATCAGTGATGAAATACATGAGCAGCTGATCAATGCACCTTCCACATTGAAATTCTATATGACTTCTTACCTGGTGTACGTAGCAGTTGTAATGAGACAATTTCCAGGTCTATCCACAAAAGGGAATCAGATGCTAGTACCTATGTATAAATTCTTCTATCAACTAGAATTGAAGGAAAGCTTCCATCATTTCAAGCGGGTTATTGATGCTTTCTTCACACCTTTTCTTTTCAATTTTGATCCAGCTCTCGAAAGGAGAAGGGTATCTAATGAGGCCTATAAGGCAGTAAGTAAAGTTGGATGCCTATTTCTTCAATTCCCAACGTTTACTAATTTGAGAGTAGGGTGCTACACTGGTTGTCCTTACATGCTGCCACGTTATCCTTTGGATAAGTGGGTTCTCATGGAAATGTCCAGATAACTAATTTCAATGCATAAAGAACGAAGAAGTAACACAAGTGTGGATTCAAGTTCCCACTAACAATCGGTAGATATACTATCCCAACTATACAAAAAGCCAAATCTGTTTATGCTAAGATGCAAATCATGACAATCAAGACCTATAGGTATAGGTTTGATTTCGATTACCGGGATGTTAGAAAGAAATTACAAAAGGGTCATCATAACAAGTACCATTTTGAAGACATCTGGGCTGATTGTAGAGAGAGATTGAAGCCAATCCTAGCCAACACTGTAGAATGGTTAAATAAGCATGGTTTTGAAATGAAAAGTTTCAAAATAGATTCGAAAGGAGAAGAATCTGAAGCAGAAGCTCGCCGACAGCAAGAACTCCACATGAAGAATAAATCAGTGGTCGTTCCCACTTCTTCAGGAAGAGGTCCCAGGATCAAGTTTATTATTGGCAAGAAAGATACCCAGTCCATCCTAGAAGGAGAAACCATAGAATCTGATCCATCTCGCTCTAAAGGTAAAAAGCCCATTCCAGAGGAGATATATTCCAATGAAGAAGATACTTCTAGTGACCAATCCACTGAAGATAAAGACTCAGCAGAAGCATACTCCAATGTAGAAGAGTTTCTGAAAGCGGGCAAGAATCTGAAGAAGATTCTGAAGAAGAATCTGAAGGTGATTCCGAAGGTGAACCAGAATCAGAGAAACAAGAGGGTGACCAACAGGAACCCAAGCATGATCAAGAAAGAACTATGTCTTCACTTGAGAATGTAGTTGAGGAAATTCCTAGAATGTCATCACCTGTGATTTCCAGTGTTCCTCATACTCCTCCAAATTCAAGAACTCCTCTACCTCCTATTCCCTCATCACCCATTCCTACCACATGCATTCCTGCAGTTGAGATATCCACTATTCCTGCAGCATCAACCCCGCTTGATACTCCCTCGGTGACAAGCATTCATACGGTTGATATACTGTCAAGTCCTCCATCATCCATTCCTATCCTATCTTCACCAACGTATGATATCACTTCTGAAAATGAATTCAATCATTTCATGAATGAGTCAATTTGTGATCAACTCAATGTGCATTCTATAGGAGCAATGATGACAGACACTTCTCCTATTGTCACAATACCCTTGGTAACTTCAGATGTGACAATAACTTTGGAAGTGACGATGAAAATTGAGTTGACAGTGAATCCAGAAGTTCACACCTCCTTCCTTCCCCCTTGGTTGATATCTCAAGTGTCGAAGCGGAAGAAGCAAATGATCTCTCTAGAGGAGCTCAACCTCGAAGAGATAGTCCCTCCAAAGGATAAAGGGAAGAAAAAGGAAAAGGAAAAAGTATACTCAAGGCTGAACGTTGACAAGACTGGCAACAAGTATGCAAAAATTGGCATACCACCGCAAGAACAAGGAGATGTCAATATGGAGGACTACATGGTAACAAAAGTCCAGCTTGGCAAGGTTACCAATGAAAGTGAAAAAGCAGATGCGCAAGTGACATTGGATATCTTGGCTAGAAGACTGAATAAAATGGAGCAAGCTCGCAATATGTACAAGCAGAGGGCAGAGCATTATGCCACTGTTGTAAAGAGACTTGCAGGATCTCCAACTAATGCACAACTGCTAACTGTGGTAAGTATTGAGGACCCAGCTGTCAAGAAAGTTGAGAAGTTCACCTCCAAAGGCAGAGTGTTGTATGATTTCATTGAGAAGGTCATAGTACACGGGTCTTAGATCATAATTGTTGCGGACGAGAAAACTACCTTGTTGGCCAAGCTTGCCAAAGAGCTTGATAAAGAGAAAAGTGTACTTTCCCAGGAGTGCAGAGATATGGAAAAATGCCTACTATCGTGGTCACAGATGAAGCAGGTAAAGCTCAGTAAATTGGTGGAAGTCATGGTAATTCCTGACAAAGAAAAGTTCATTGAGGTAAGAGAATCCTTGAAACATTGAATTCAAGTAATTCAATCTCTTACGGAAGATCTCCATCAAGTGCAGAAAGATGTCGAAGGGCATCGTGTTATTCTTGAAAAAGGTATCAAGGAGTTACCAGGTCAACTTCTTGAGGAGAATTGTGTCTTCCTACCGGCCACAAAAATAGCTCAGATCTTCAAGGAAGCCATCATTAAGTTGATTGATAGTGCAGACTTTTCAGAAGTCTCTCTGAACGTCATTTGTGATACAAGGCTCACATTGCATAACCTGAAAATGCATCTTGATAGGTGCAAGAAGGTTCACTCATCTACCATGAGATCGATCACGAGAATTCACACCATTGTGGATTACACCGTTGGTCTGGATGAGAAGTTCATGCAGGAGCCCAGGAAGAAATACGAAGAATTCCACGCCCAAAGCAAGGAAACATGAAGAAGGTTCCTGATCTCCAGTGTTAGACATTTCCGGTGCATCCCTTTATGCATCTTGTAAATATTTCCTGACATCTTATATGTCTTTTTGTAAATTTTAATTGCACCAAGTTCGAAGATGTAATCTTTTGAAAACAAATTACACTTTGATTTTGGTCCAAGTTAGGTGAGATCTTCTAAAATCTCTCACCTAACTTTCCTTCATTTCCTCAATTAGATTCCTAATTTTTCTCATCCCTCTTTCTATATAATGTGAGGGATTTCTATTGTAAATTTATCCTTTAGTATTTTGCAACAAAGTGTTGCCCTTTTTGAAGCAGAATTGTGAAACTTTGTGTTCATACTTTGTGAATGAAATTTGATCAATAAAGAAGAAGATTGCAAACCAGACTTTGTGTTAGATTCGATAATCTTGTGAATTGATCTCATTTGGTGGTGTTTAGCTTATGGAATCTGAAGGACTCTAAGTAATTCATGTAAACTTTGTGTTACATCCTTTATTTAGATTTTCATTTGTGTTTTGTTTATCTTTGGTTGAATGATCTACAAGACTTTATGCTTGTAGTTATTCATGCTCTTTGGATACTTTGGTTGGATAATCTACAAGACTTTGCGCTTCTAATTGTTCATACTGTTCGAGGAATTGCTACATGTAAGAAGACTTTGTGCTTCTAACGTGACAAATGACACACTTTTCACAAATCCACCATTGAAAAAGCTACAGAACGACTTTGTGCCTTCGTGAGCTTTCCCTTTTATTTTAATAGTTTATTGTTAATCACTTCTGGTACCTCTACACTTTGCTTTGACAAGATAGAGGTATTGGCATTACTGCTTATTGTTAGTTTAGAGTTATTGTGAATTAAGAACTTCCAACAATGAAGCATTGTAAAAATCTTCTCTGAAAAAAGAGAGAAGGATGAATGTAACACACCCCACCCACTTCGTAAGTATTGTGTACATTTTGTAATTACTTGTTTGTTTTACTATCGCTTCTGTCAGCAGTAAGAAGGGCGCCTCCCCTTTCTGAGAGGAGAGATTCACATCTCACATAGTTGTGGTTGAAGTCCTAGTTTTGTAATCTATCAAAAATTTGATTACATAATTTTCACCCAACAAAGTTATACCTTTTGAGATCACGGTTGTCATATGTCTTCATCTACTAAGAGCATCATCCACTTTGTTCTCTTTCCCTTTTATGTATTCAATTCCAAAGTCATACTCGCTAAGGAATTCTAGCCACCTTCTTTATCATGCATTAAGGTTTGGCTAGGTAAATATGTATCTCAACCCCAAGTGGCTTGTCTTGAGTTCAAATGGCTTTCCAAAAATATAATGCCTCCACATTGCTAAGCCATGAACTATGGCCACCAATTCCAAATAATGAGGCGCGTAGTTCACCTCGTGCTACTTGAGCTTTCTCGATTCATATGCTACCACTTGTTCGTCCTACATTATTGCTCCCAATCTATCTCCTAAAGCATTTGTGATTACTGTACATATCCCATTAGGATCAGGAATAGTCAGTATTGGTGTTGCAGTGAGCCTCTCCTTCAGGATTTGGAATGTCTACTTGTATTTATCGGTCCATTCAAACCATGTTCCCTTCCTTTGGAGTGTGGTAATAGGAGATGCAATCTGGGAGAACCCTTACACAAACTTCCTATAATATCTTACGAGGCCCATGAAGCTACGGACTTCTAACACATTATGAGGCACTGGCCATTCCGTGATCACCTTGATCTTTTCGGGGTCTACGGAAACTCCTTCCGCTAAAATGATATGGCCCAAATAGTACACTTTGTCCTTATAGAATGAACACTTGGAAAAATTCCCAAAGAGTTTCCTTTCTCTCAATCACTGGAAAACTATCCTCAAATTTCTATAATGCTCTTCGACTAAAATGTTGTCAATGAAAATCAAGACAATGTCATCCAAGCAGTCTCTGAATACACTATTCATATGAGTAGACTAAAATGTCGTCAATGAAAATCAAGACAATGTCATCCAAGCAGTCTCTGAATACACTATTCATAAGGTTCATAAAGGTTATTGGTGCATTAGTTAAACCAAAAGGTACCACTGTGAACTCATAATGTCCATGTCGAGTCTTGAATGCAGTCTTCAGAATATTTTCTTTTTTTTAATCCTCAATTGATGGTATCCTAACCTAAGATCAATCTTGGAGAACACCGTCACTCCCTTCATTTGATCAAACAATTCATCAATCCTCAGGAGTGGTTACTGGTTCTTAATGGTAACCTTGTTCAACATCTGATAATATATACATAGACGTAAAGTTCCATCCTTCTTTTTCACAAAAATAACTGGCACTCCCTAAGGAGACACACTAGGTCTTATAAGTCCCTTATCCAACAATTCCATTAATTGGGACTTCAAATCATAGATTTTTGTGGTGGTCATTCGATAAGGTGCCTTGGATTGAGGCTCAACTCCTAGAACTAGATCAATGGAAAAATTGAATTCCCGCTTCATAGGCAATTTTGTAAGTTCATGAGGGAATATTACCTGGAACTCCTTGGGAATAGGATAATCATCTAAATATGGCTCCTTGTTGTCTGGATTACTAACATGCACTACATAAATCATGCACCCCTTTTGATGAGCCTTCTTGAGCTGCATCACATAAATCTATCTAAGCTCTAAGGGTCTCTGCATCCCACAAACCTCAACTGGGTTTCCATAATCATCTAGACAATTGACCACCTTATCCTCATAGTTCGCTAAATATTTATGCTCAGTTAACCAATTTATTCCCAAAATTACATCATATGAGCCTAAGGGTACCACATACAAGTTGACCTGAGTTTGAAAGGTTGGAAGTTCTAACTCACTGCAAAAGAGATAGGTATCTACCCTCTGCTCTACTCGATTACCATACTAGATTTTCCAAGAGTTTTCCATGTACCCAGGTCTAATGGGTATCTTGGATATTATTCTAGGATCTATAAAACATTCAGTAGCTCTAATATCAATTAAGATAGAGATAGATTGGCCATAGAGCTTACCCGTTAGCTGAATTGGTGAAGCCTTGTACTCTACCTGTCTATTATCCACTGCTACATGGATCTGGTGAGTCTACTAGTAGCTTCCTTCCTTTTGCGGCTTCAACCACTAAGGAAAATTCGATGCATAATGGTCACCTCCACAAGTATAACATCCATCTCAAGGCCCTTTGTGACCTCCTGGCTTGTCCTCTCTAAATCCCTTCTGCTTATGGTCTTCCTTGCCCTTACCCTTGTTTTCTTTCTTATTCTTTCCACCATTACCATCTTCACCCTTCTCCTGCAATTCACTTCCCCTCTTGAGATTATGGATCTGATGGTCCTTGTCTCCCTTATGAAATTTCTTTTTACCATACCGAGACTTAGAACTTGAATCGCTGTGAAGATTGGATAACTATTGCAGCTTTTGTTCTTGTTTGGTGGCTTTTTGAAAGACTTCATTCATGGTTTGAGGTTCATACATATCCACTTCAGCTCCTATGTGGGGTCTGAGTCCCATAATAAATTTTTAGATACGGAACCATTAATCCCCCTGATACTTAGGCACATATTTCAACAGGTTGGTGAACTTTTTCCAATATTGAATCACAGTCATATTTCCCTAGATCAAGTTCTAAAATTTCATCACTTTCTTGTCAAAGAAAAGTTGCGGTAACCATCTCTTCCTGAAATCTTGGAAGAAGAGTTCCCAAGTGATCTCAGTAGGTTGTAGGTTTCACTCTAACTTCTCATTATCCCACCAAGTCACTACTTCACTTGAGAGCTGATACGTAGCCCATGCCACCTTAGTCTATTTTGAAAGGTTACGGAGCCCAAAGTATTTTTCTATTTCTATAATCCAAGCCTCAACTCCTATCCCAATAGCCTTTCTATCGAATTCGGGCAGTGCTACTCTTTTGAGTTCTTTCCCAAGCTCTTCCTCAATTTGTCCTTGTGGACTTGCCCCTGGACCACTGTTTCCTTGATTACTTTATGCATTCCTACAGTCCCAGTCTTCGCGTGCCACTTGGACTTCTTGCTCTATGCGCTCCATGTAAGAATCTTGTTGATTCAAAATCTCTAGAATTTTCTCCAATCTCTTGTTTGGTCCATTATCGGAACCACTACCACCCTCATCTTTCTTGGTGGTCACCATGACGTCTCACACTTATCTTGCAACACAGTCGCATTCATCGCATCTCAACACAAGGTTCTACGAATAAACGTTCTTATGCTACATCAAAGAATTTTCATATGCATACGTCCCTCAACATAGAAGACATACACATTCATGCAAGATACACACATTTTAGAGTCTCTCATTGAACACACCAAAATATCATTTGATTTTTTTTATATTTAAGGTGAGTCAATAGACCCTTATTTACAATAGACTTCTAGTTACATCATTTTGATTTCTCAGTATCAGAAAGAGGACATTCCTTTGTATCATCATCCAATTTTAAATCAAACTTTACATAAGAGGATGGTTGGGCACGTAGGCTCTCCTTTTCCTCTTTGGTCAACAAGGGTGCATTAGGTCCACACCCTAGAGGCCAGTCCTTGATTGCGGAAATTTTTTTGATCTTAGGTGTTCGCCTCTGCTCAATCTTTAATCCTCTCTCTAGCTTTAGTCAAGTAAGAGATTGAGCTATAGTTTCATCATCGGGAATTTCTAGTAGAATTTCTAGTGGAATTTCTAGCTTTAGTCTTGGTGTTTCCTTCTTTTACATCATTCTTTCACGGGGTTCTAATAGTTTTCCCTTTCTTTCATCTTGCCTTTGACCTTCCCATTCTTGCATTCAATTCAATTTCAGTCAATTCTCAAGACTTCCAATTTTAGGTCAAGGGTCAGCTACCCTAGTCAACTATGGTAGACTCAAAAGGCCTAGACCTGAACCCTAAGCTTTGATACCAAATGTGCTAACCCATTCCCAATTATTACTTAATTAATATTATTGTAAATGACACATGAATATACTCCAAATTAAAAAGAAATATCTAGTGGCTAAAGTCAATCATAGTACACATGTCAATTGAAAATGAGTCAAAGATTCATTATATTCACTTCAAAATTCAAATTACAATATCAAGTCTTACTGGCTCCTAAGGCCACAATATCATTACATAGTACATTTTCCTCAAGTACGTGAATGAATTACATCAATTACATCATAGACTATATTAGTCTAGTGAACAACTAAGGTTTTCCTTTGTCGCTCACCTTCGTTGGTGGACGAGAACATGGTTGAAGCGCTTTACCACCCAACCACAAAGCTTACGCTTCCCCAGTATTCTTCTGACTTGAAGAATTCCCAACCATGCACTTAAATTTTAGCAAGAGAACAATATGCAAGGTGGAATCTGGTGCGTGCCCATACATCAACATGCAAATCTATCTACAAGTTAGAAAAGAAATGCATGATCTATGCTAGGAATGGCAGAGAGTAAAATCATAGAGTTCATTCATACATACATAATGAACAATATTGTTTGGACAAGCATAATAAGTGTGTTGAAACAACAAAAAATAATAGGTTATGGTAAAGCAAACCTATACTCTTTGTACTCCATTTTGGCACCCGTCCCAAAAGGTAACTTTATACTATAACAGCTATCTACCCTCTAGTAGCAACTACCCATAGATTCTCTAGTCAACTAAGGTATCACGGTTTTGTTCAAGTACTTAAAAGATTATTTCACACATGTCTACAAGAAGAATCATAATACAAATTTATACTCTAAACAGAAATCAAATTTCTATGTTTCACAGAGTATTTCAACAATCGGTCATATCATTCTTATGACTATTTTCTACTTAACATCTTAAGCATTTTCCTTTTAAAAAATGTATTAAAAACAAAAGAAGGTATGTCACAAGTATGTGTATGTACATAGACTATATGTGCATGTACATAGATGAAGTCTATGTGCATACACATATATGTGCCTGGTAATGTTAAATTTTGTGCATACATGCTGAAATAATCATTACTCAGATTGTAATCTTTAAATAATATTTATAATTGACATATCTTTGTCAAAATAAGGAAAAAAAATAATTCTAAGCTAACATTTTCACACATATTGTTATAGCATTCTCACTACTGTGTTCTTCCAACATTGTTGTTCACATAAGATCATCCATTGTTTGAACAAAATAAATGTTGTTTCCTACTAAACAGTTATGAAACTAGTTGTTCACATATGAACATTCATTGTTTAAGAAAAACAAATACTGTTTCCTACTAAACAGTTGTATAGTTAGTTGTTTTCACATGTACATTCATTGCTTGAATAGAAGAAATGTTGTTTCCTACTAAACGGTTAAGAAACAAGTTGTTCACATATGTACATTCATTGTTTAAATAGAACATGTGTTGTTTCCTACTAAACAGTTATAAAACATGTTGTTTTTAGAGATAAGAATAACGTTTAACAAAATTGAGTTGTTTGCAAAAGAATAATCACTATTTACATTAACCTGTTACTATTTTGAAACTAAACAGTTATATTCAAGACAAATATTGTCATTTACTCTATTACTATCCTCAAGTTGTTAACATGCTATTTGATCATCTTACAAGTAATCTTTATGTCTTAATACAGAACGAAATTTCCATAAAGTTTAGAAAATAAATAATCGAAATAGCCTAGCTTCATACATAAGGATAGAATATCTTTTGCCCAAATCTTGAACTCTTTCATCTTTGGGAAATTCGATGGAAAAATTAAATATTACAAGAAAACAAAGCTCAACATGTTTGTCAGGGAAGTTCTTGAGTAAATATATATTTCAGGTAAAAATGCAAGGAAATTTTTGAATCAGACTATATTTTTCTATCCTGACAACAAACAACAAAGGTTTCTCTAGATTCGACCAAATCACAATGGTCGAGTACGTTTTCTCAGCATAAAAATTATATTTGAAATTTTCCCTCATGGATTACTGGATTATCCTATACATGCAGCCACGTATATCATACAGACTTATGTCTATTTCATTCTAACATAATTAAGGGAAAAAAACATCCATGTTGATCATCTAGATCGACCCCAAGCAAGGCTTGGTGTGTCTCAAGGTCGAACTCAAACCATTGTTCCTATCAAACAAGGTCGTTCTCTCACCTAATATAACATTTATACAAATGCATGGTTGAAGAGACCTTCGACAGGCCTCTCTTTTTTATCGTTCCATACTATAACATGATTTTTATATAATACAAATGAATTCACAAAATACAAACGGGGGTTTCCTACCCTCCATAGGATCGTGGTTGATCCTACACAAGGATTATCCTTAACAATTTACTTAGTCATTGGAATAAATATCAATGTCCTTCATAGGTTGAGCATCTATATGCAGATAATGGTAATGGTTGAGCCTTTGAAGCTCATCGAGGCTCGGCCTAGCCCTATTCACTAACAGTATAGGCTCTAAAACATAGCAGAATCCATACTATGTTGCCCGCAGGCCAAGTGACCACCATAAGATGGCAAACAAATTTCTTTGCAATCAACCTCAAGGCCATATCAAACACAGACCAGCGTTTCACTAATTGTGGCGTTGTGATAATACTATATTGAAATGTAATGAAGACTACATGCATGATTCATTTTTAGCAATTAATTAAGTCGAAGGCTGCAAGGAATCGATTTACCTCAAATTTTCCAAGCTTTTGTGATGTTCCCTTTTATTTTCCTCTGGTCTCAAGTTCCCCTGTTGCTTTTTCCTTCGAACCCCAGGTTCTTTTCTTTTTCGCCTAGGATTCTTCTCCTTAAACAAAAATGGTAACATCTCCTTTATTTGCATGTTATAGGTCATCAGCATTATTGTCTAGCCGTCAGCCTTTACCGAGTTCAGACATGGTCGTTAATCCGATGGTAGTCCACTCCTTTGTGTGATTTCTTAGTAGATTCTCCATTATTTTTTAACTGACTGATTCTTACTATATCGGTTACCATTTGAATTCAAAATAAATTTGAATATATATATATGTATATATATGTATGTATGTATGTATGTATGTATATATATATATGTATACGTATATATATATATATAATTATGTACTATATGTATATATATATATATATTACATATATATATATATACATATATATAATATATATATATATATATATATATATATATATATATATATATATATATATATATATATATATATATGTACTATATGTATATATATATATATATGTATATATGTATTATATATATAGATATATATATACATAGGTTTATATATCTATATTCATTTAAATGATTTTTTTCACAATTTCCTTGTATTCGAATATATGTATATATATATATCGTATTTATTTTACGTACATATATATATAATTGTGTGTGTATATGTACGCATTCATGAATAAGTTTTTTGTAATTGCTTACAATAAGGAGTTTAAATTCAAATTTGAGCATTCTATATGTATATTAAAATGGAAGTTTCTTTCGTTTCCTTCAAATCACAAAGTTTGAGTAGAAAATTTAATCTAGAAACCATTAATTTCAATAACAGAGATAATTTGAGTCAAGAAATTTCATTCTCTTACATATGCAATTCAATTCAAATGCAATTCATCATTACATTTGTGTTGTGTGCACCCAAATTCCAACTGGCTTACTGTTCAATCCGGCTAAATAATCCTACTTCAACATGTCACCCTACAACTGCACACACTTGCACTTGCAAATTGATCAGTAACGTTCAATTCTTGATGACATATAAAATACTTTTCAAAAATTCACAAAGTCAACATCAGTCAACTCTTTTCATTCAATTTTTTGAATATTCTAGAATCTATGTTTAATATTTAATTGAATTTCATCAATAATTCAATTTTTTGTATTTAAATAAATATGCAATAAAATTGGGTCATGACACTTTTGGATAGGTAGCAATTCGGCTACCAACTATGAGATATTAGAATGGAGGGGATCTAATCATTGTCCTATCAAACTCTCAGCTTCATTAGCAAGGGCCATTAAGAATCCATCCTTTAAGTTGCTTATGTGGTTGTGGAACCCTTATTTGTAGATTTTTTTGATAGATTGTTGGAATCGTGGTAGGCTAGCCTATGGTACGACGATGTATTCCTTTGTCAAGCAATTACAATTTATAAAGTGGAAGCTTAAAAAGTAGAATAGGAAATGTTTAGGCAATATCTTTCTATCCAAATCGGTTGCTCAGGCTTATTTGGATGTTATCACCCATCAAATTAGAGACTATGGTCTTATAGAAGGATCCCTTAAGGAAGAAGCGACCGCCTTGAAGGATATTGAGGAATGGGAATTATGTGAGGAGATTTATTGGAAGCAGGAGGCTAGGATAGAGTGGCTTTAGGAGGGCGATAGAAATACTTTTTTCTTTAATTTGGTCAAGGCTAGAAGGAATGGGAATATGATCTCTTCTCTTGTTTCTTCTCAGGGAGATCATCTAATTTCCTTAAGAGATATTTCTAGGAAGGCTTTGTAGTATTATTCTTCTTTATACATGGAAGACTCACCCTATGCATTTGAAGAAGAAATGAATGAAAATGAATTTGTGGATACCCTCCTTAGTGTCTATGGAAATGAATGAGAGACTTATTAGACCCATTGTGCTAGACAAATTGGAAGGAATAATTTTCTAGATGAATAAAGTGAAAGCCCCAAGTCCTTATGGGTTTTCAGTTGAAATTTTTCAAGAATTCTAGGAAGGTATAAAATTTGACTTATTAGAGGTAATGCAAGAATCTCAAGGAACAAACAAATGTTGAAAGCTATAAATTATAAGTTTATAGCACTTATCCCCAAAAGAGAAGGGGCTAACTTGTTGAATTTTTCTAGGCCCATAGCTCTCCACAATATGGTGAGAGGCTTAAGTCATGGAAATTAAAAAGCTCATTTCTAAAGAACATGGAGGATTCATAGCAAATGGGAAGATTTTGAATGGAATAGTCATTGTTGCTGAGACTATTCATTCCATGGCGACTTCAAACGAGAAGGCTATATTTATTAAATTGGACATGGTCAAATCATATGATAGGTTCAAATGGTCATTCCTTAATAAAGTGCTTATTGCTTTTGGTTTTGGTGGTGATTAGGTTAATTAGGTGATGAGTGTGTTATGTCTTATCTCCTTTTCAATGCTAGTCAATGGTGAGCCATCTGCCTTATTTGGAGCTTCTAGAGTTCCTCGGTGGGGAGATCCCCTATCGTTGAACTTGTTTATCCCATTGGTTGAGGATCTAGGGAGAGTTAGTAAGTCTCTAGTTAATCAAGGTTTTATTCAAGGATGGAGTTGGGGAAATGGCTTGCCTACGAGTCACATTTGTGGTTTGTAGATGACATCACATTGATAGGAGTTGTCAAGATTATAGAAACTACCAATTTTAGATAGACACTAGATATATCTTGCGACCTTGGGTCAACAGATCAATAAAGGTAAATCCTCCATTTTTTTTTAACATCTTATTCAACATCGAATTGCTCAAATTCTTAGGTTTTATATTGGAACTCTTCCTTTAGTATACCTTGGCAATCCTCTATCTATTGGATCCCTACCCATAAGGGACTTGGAAAAATGTGTTGGATAAGTTTCATGTGAGAGTTGGTCATTGGACCCACAGGTAGCTTTCCTTTGCTAGGAGAGTTTTACTTCTGAAATTTGTGGTCCAAGTTCTTCCTAATTGCAAGTTCTTGATCCAGGTTGCTCCTATAATTTTCATTGAGTTCGATGCTCTCATAAAGCAATTATTATGGATTGGTAATCTGGCTTCTTTTGAAGTGGAATTTGGTTAAGTGGGAGACTATTTGCAGACCAAAGCAAGAGGGGGGTCTTGGGCTGAGACAAGCTAGCCTCACTATCAGGCCTTGGCTACTAAGCTTTACTGGTGGTGGTGCAATAATCAGGATCAATTATAGGCTAGGATCCTCTCCTTTAAGTATTTAAGGGGGTGGCGAAGGAATATGTGACTAGGTTTTTCCGG
Organism: Sequoia sempervirens; assembly: GCA_007258455.2. Classification (NCBI taxonomy): domain Eukaryota; kingdom Viridiplantae; phylum Streptophyta; class Pinopsida; order Cupressales; family Cupressaceae; genus Sequoia; species Sequoia sempervirens. Next base: position 295,813,761 of record VDFB02000008.1, read on the forward strand.
TCAAGTAAGGGTTATGTGATTTGGGAAACTCTCAAAAAGGGTGCCAATTTGATTCATAGGAGTTTGTTTTGGAATTCTAACAAAGGATTTGAAGCTCTTTTCTGGTATGACTCTTGGGATGGGTATCCCCTAATCATGTCTTTGTATTCTCATTTGTAGGGATTATGTCATTGTTTCATGGAAGTTAGGTGGTCTCATGTTGAAATTTTCAAATTTGCCCAAAGCTTGGAGCAAGTGATGGTGGCTAGAAGGAAGGATCCTTCAGAGTGGTTGTTCAAGGGCTTTGTTTAAGGTCGGGAAGAGTTAAGAATGATATTGGTTGGTAAAGCTTACAGTTTTCTAAGGGGGAGAGACACCCTAGCCTGGAGTCTAGACCCTAGGGGGTGTATTCGGCGGCTTATGGTTATCAAGTGTTGAACTTTCAAAAATATGAGGGGATGGAAGTCGTGTGGTGGAATAATATGTGGAATAAATTTTCTTGGCCCAAATGCAACTTTTCTTATGGCTTGTTTCTTGGAATAAGTCTCACTTGGGATAACCTTTGGAAGAGGGATTCTTAAGGGTTGTCTATTTGTGTCTTATGTGGCAATAGTGAAAAATGATATTCTTAAGAAGATTTCAATGCTCTTTTTCTAAGGACATCTGGAACTTAGTGGGGAATCTGGAAACATTCATGTGTGCATGTTGTTACACCCAGTTTCATAGCTATCGAGTTACTTTTATCATTATGAGTGAAAAGGTTGATAAATATAAATTGTGACTCTAATATGTTTGTTAGGTGAATGAAATATGTAAATATGCAATAAGATGTTAATGATTTCAAATTAATGAATATGTTTTGAATTGGAGGAATGTTATGTATTGCAATATGAACGTTCTAATGCTTTGATTGATAGAAATTTTTTATGATGCAAGTGGATTGTTGGTATGTGGCGATTGATCGTGCAAATATTGTATGTACTCATAACGTATCCTCACTGAGACAGTGGCTAAGACAGTTAGAGCACTTGTTGCAGGGATAGAAACAGAATTGTGGCACCATAGACTTGGGCACATGAGTGAGAAGGGGATGAAAATCCTTCACTCCAAAAATTTGCTTCTAGGTCTAAAGCAGATTGACTTGGAGTTCTACAAAAAATTGTGTTTATGGAAAACAAAAAAGAGTCTGATTTCTCAAAGTTGGGAAAGAGAAGAAGAGTGAGAAATTAGAGCTTGTGCATTCAGATGTATGGGGACCAACTCAGGTATCTTCTCTTGGTGGATCTTGTTATTATGTTACTTTTATTGATGATGCAACTAGGAAAATAAGGGTGTATTTCCTAAAACAAAAATTAGAAGTATTTGAAACTTTTAAAAAGTGGAAAGCTTTGGTTGAGAATGAGAAAGGAAAAAATTGAGTGTCTCAAATCTGATAATGGAGGTGAGTATTGCAGCAAAGAATTTGAAAATTATTGTTCATACAATGGAATCCGTAGGCAAAAAACGGTTCTTAGAACCCCACAAGAAAATGGTGTGTCTAAGAGGATGAATAGGACCATTATGGAGCATGCAAGGAGCATGAGATTGCATGCTAGACTACCCTTACAGTTTTGGGCAGATGTACATATCGTGTTTATTTAATAAACAGAGGACCTTCAAATCCTTTGGATGGTGGCATTCCAAAGGAGGCATGGACGGGTAAAAAGGTAAACTATTCATTTATGAAAACCTTTGGTTGTGAAGCTTTTGTTCATGTTGATATTGAAAATAGAACCAAGTTTGAGGCTAAGTCTAAAAGATGTACCTTCATTGGATATGGAGTAGATGAATTTGGTTATCGATTATGGGATTATGAAAATCATAAAATCATTAAGAGCAAATATTTTATATTCAATGAGAAGGTCATGAATAAGGATTAGTTGCAGGAAAAGAAGAATGAATAGCCCAAAAAGGAATATGTGGTGTTGGATGAGATTCCAAAAAATAAAATGCCAGTGGTACCTAATGCTCAGCAACAAGAAGTTATCCCACAAACTCTTGCAAGTGTTAAACGTTCTACTAGGATAACTAGACCTCCAGAAAGATTTTCTCCATCGTTATATTCTATATTATTGACTGATTTTGGTGAACCTGAAGGTTATGAAGAAGCAATGCAGGTAGATACCAAAAAGCAATGGAAGCTAGGCATGAAAGAGGAAATGGATTCTTTGTTGCAGAATTAGACTTGGAACTTAGTCTAATTGGTTGCAGGTAAAAGAGCATTGCCAAATAAATGGGTTTACAGGTTGAAGGAAGAAGATGGAGGCAAGAAAACATATAAGGCCAAACTCGTGGTAAAAGGTTTCACACAAAGAAAAGGTATAGATTTTGATGAAATATTTTCTCTGATTGTAAAGATAACTTTTATTAGAACTATTCTAAGTCTTGTGGCTATGGAAGACTTGCATCTTGAACATCTAGATGTGAAAACATCATTTCTCCATGGGGATTTGGAAGAGGAAATATACATGCAGCAACCACAAGGATATGAGGTCAAGGGTAAGGAGGAATATGTGTGCAAGTTAAAGAAGATTTTGTATGGCCCGAAGCAAGCACCTCAGCAATGGTATTTGAAATTAGATAGTTTTATTGTTGAGCAAGGTTACAAAAGATGTCATTTTGATTATTGTGTTTATTTTAAGAAATTGGATAATGACAACTATATTATCCTGTTGCTTTATGTTGATGACATGCTTGTTGTCGGGTCTAACATGCAGCATATTAATGAACTTAAGCAAAAATTAGCAAATTCATTTGCTATGAAGGATTTGGGTGAAGCAAAATAAATCCTTGGTATGAGGATCACACGGAACAGGACAAACAAAAAATGATTTTTGTCTCAAAGTGAGTATGTAGAGAAGGTGTTGAAAAGGTTTAACATGCAGAATGCAAAAGTAGTTAGTACACATTTTCCTAGTCATTTTAAGTTGACTAAGGAGATGTGTCCAAAGACAAAAGAGGATGAAGACAAAATGTCTAAGATATTATATGCATCAATAGTTGGTAGCTTGATGTATGCAATGATATGCACAAGGCCAAATATTGCACATGCAGTGGGAGTTGTGAGCAGGTATATGAGCAATTTGGGAATGGAACATTGGAATGCGATAAAATGGATTCTCTGATATTTGAGTGGTACTACTTCAAAGAAACTATGTTTTGGAGGAACAAAATTTGCTCTAAAAGGATACGTTGACTTTGATCTTGCAGGTGATATTGATAACAGGAAGAGTACTGCAGGGTATGTTTTTACTGTAGAAGGTACTGCAATTAGTTGGATTTCAAGGCTGCAAAAAAAATTTGTGCTTTCAACCACTGAAGCTGAGTATGTTGCTACTACAAAAGCTAGCAAGGAGATTATTTGGTTACAACGTTTTATGGAGGAATTGGGACAACGACAAGTAGATAACCCCTTGTACATTGATAGCTAGAGTGCCATTCATCTTGCTAAGAATTCAGTTTTGCATTCAAAAACTAAGCACATATAGCTCAGATACCACTTCATTTGATCAATTTTGGAGGATGGACAGTTGAAGTTGGAGAAAATTCACAACAGTGAGAATCTTACAGATATGTTCACAAAGGCAGTTACACGTGAGAAAATTGATTTCCTCATCAGTTTTCATTGGCCTTCACGATTGATAATGGTGGACATAAGAAACCTACCATACCTGTAAGCCAGTGGGAGCTGCAAGTGTAGCGATGTCATTCAGGATCAGTCTCCAAGTAGGAGATTGTTTAGTGTGGAGCCTAATTAGAATCTAAGTGGGAGATTGTTGGTATGTGGTGACTGATCATGCAAATTTTTCTGTTAACATGTCAAGGTTTTTCCCCGTTAACACGTCAAGGTTTTCCCACTAACACGTCATGTGAAAAAACAACTTTGTAAAACCCTAATTCTAGAAGGTTCTAAAAAGGCTTGTTATAAACGTTTGGGATGTATGTTGTGGTATTGGATTCGTGAGATTGTAATCTGCTTTGCACTAGACAATAAAATCATTGGGTGGCTGAGTTTCTATGGATGTAGCCCATATTGGGTGAACCATGTTAAATTTTTGTGTTGATCTCTTTTGTGTTATTCTTCATTGTTATTTCTAGGTTATTTAATCTACATATAATTGTTAATGTTTATTGCTCCAATCTGTCTGAACCCTAACATGGATTCCATGTGAACATTTAACTACCATTGCAAATGTGCCAAGTTGGATGCAGGTACAGGTTCACGCCTCCGAAAGGGAGAGGAAGTATCACTCAGGAGAAGGATTTGGTCTGATAACCCTAAACAAGCCTAACTAAGCTTTCACACACTCACTTTTAAATTGGTTAATTCAAGTCAGTATCTTGGGAATCGGGTAAGAACCCTTGGTCATAGTTTAAAAATGATTTGGATTGATCTTGGTTTGGGAACATTTTGTGTGGATTTGTGGTTTTTCCTTTGAATGATTATGATTTGAATATGTGAGATAGACCTTCATCATGTGATCAACAAGTAAATACATCAAATATATACATGTATATGTGCATGAACGTTAACTCATGCATACGATTACATAATATGCAAAGTGATGAGTTGCACGTTTATGACATGTATAAATGTACACATTTCCTATATGAACTCATCGAAGAAGATGAATATATATATGACTAATATTACTAAATGTTAGATAATATTATACTTGTGTATATTAATAAATATATATATGCATATATGTATGTAATTGATAATGCCTACATACATACGTATATGTGTTAGTATACGAATACCTTTGGAGTATTTATATTTTGATTGACAAATGATTTTTTGATATATAAGTATAGATATATATAGTGATGAAGTGGCAATATATATATGTATGATTATCATACGTCTTTGTGTGAATATTAAAGATATCGAGATATGTATATATATGTATATTGAATCATCAATAAATACATTTATAGATATATGTCAAAGAATAATTTATGCATATAAATATATATACATATTTTATAATGTTGAACATTATATAAAGGGTAATAGCACACAAACTATAGTGTTGCTTTTAGGCTACATAAAAGCCATGTTAAAGAGTAGATCCCAAACATATTTTAGGTATTATAAATTCTAGAAGTAAACTTTGTAAATGTTGAGAAGCAAACCATGCTTATGTGATATAAATGCAATGCTTTGTATATTATCATAAGAACTTTAACAAGCGTTGAATAGGTATATTAAAACCAATGTTATATCAAATGAGAGGTTGCGCATAAGACCAAACTATTTACCAGCATTATTGGGCATAGCTTTAAACACGACATGTGATATTGGATGTTGTTTATATATATAAAGTACAACACAATAAATGGCTCAAAAATAAGAAATCAAACCATGGTTTAGAAAGTCATGCTCAGCATGACGGACAGGAGACTAAGTCTTAAGACTTAGGAAACAACTCATGAAATAGAGTATGGATCAAAGCTTATGAACAGCAGTGTGTAAACACTTGCACATTAAGTCAATATACAAGCATTTATTTAGTCAACACTTTTGCAATGTGTTATGAGTAAAACATAGACCAAGTCAAATGCTTTAAACGTTGAAACCAAAATTATACTTATTCTTCCAAGTGAAAATAGCGGCCAAATTAATAGGGAATGAGTTGATTTGGTGGCACCAAATTACGAATTTGCATAAACCAAATAGAATTCTATAGTTGCAAGTCGATTTGTTGTTTTTGATAATCATGTGCTTAAATGAACTGGTCAAACCATTGTTGGCTCAATAAGAGGTCGATCTGTTGTTTAAATGAGCTAAGTAATTGCTTAAATCACTAAGTCAAATTTTGTTGCTAAGAGGTGTCAATTTGTTTAGCTAACCTGTAGGCATCCTTGTCTCATATTTTTGTATAAATAGGTGAGCTATCTCTTCTCATTTGGACGACGATCATGCTTGTATTTTGTTGTTTATATAGCAGAGATTCATTTCTTGAGTTGAGAGTAATTTTGTGAGATCAAGTGAGTGAGTTAATGTGAGGTATTTCATTGAGTGGTTAGAGTGTTGAAGAGAAGCTTAGCAAGTTGATATTGGAAAGGAACGAAGTAGAGAACCAATCTGGTCAATTGGATTAAAGCGAATAACAGGCATGAGATTTTATTCTCCCTGTGTTTATATGTTTTTGTGAAAGATTGTAAAACTCGTATGCTTTGTTTGGAAAATGCATTGGATTGCTTGAGATAGATAAATGATTTGTTTGCTCATTTGAAAAGGAGTAGTATCATGTTGTTATGATTTCCTTATGGGTGTTGTACATATTCCATAATAAGGAGTGATTGTTGTCATCAATATTATATACTAGGAATGATGAAACGTGAATAGTTTAAGGGAGGGGTTTAATACTCTTGTATACCCTATATGGGAACTCGGATGAAGATATTCCTATACATAGATAGTTTACACTACATGTATAACGTGAAAAGTATAAATGTCATGAAGTGACTTGACATTGTTAGCATATAATGCTAGGAAACCCTAGGAATGATAAGGTTTAGTGATACAACCACAATGATGGTATGAAAGATATGGTAGGATGTGACATCATGCAAACCACATCAATAATCTATACTTGATTGATTACTTGATCATTACTTTACTTTAGAATAGAACCCTAGGTTAAGAATTACCTACTGGGTTGGGATATGTGCTTAATTACTCATTGAAACCAATCGGTTGAGAATAACCTTCTTGATTGAGTTGCTTATTTGATCTTTGTTTGGAACACATAGGTATAGATTAACCAACATGATCGAACTGATTAATGAAAGTTGACTATTTCCTAGGATTAGGATATACCATGGTTGAGACTCACCTAAGTGATTAAGTTGATCACTTGAATTTGTGAATTACTATTTGGTTGGAGCCATAGGTGGGATTACTTTACCAAGTTGGAATTACCACTTGAATTGATTTAAACTCTTGACATGAAGTCATTTCATTGATGAAAACCTACTTTTGATTAGTCTTTTATTGGTGAGATTATACACTCTTGAATAGGGTCTTTTATTGTTGAGACTACATTTTTGAATGATTCTTTTATTGATATGGATATCATTTTGATCGAGGCCATTTATTGTTGGAATCATGTTTTGAGCTAAGGTCATTTATTGATGAGATTTACTTTTGATAAGAACCATTTTGATATATTCCTAAAGGAATCATTTATTGATGAATATATGTGTTAAGACGAAGCTTATGTAGCTATACTTAGATTATGAAGTTAATATTCATAAGCTAGAGCCATGAGAGCTCATAGGTTATTCCTAGGATTAGGTTATTCATGAGGGAATTAAGTTGTTTTTGTGGTTAAAGATTACCTCATGAAGGGATTACATATGCATAGTGTATAAACGATCTTGAGACAAATCAAGTTAGGGAAGTGTATGTGATCTAGGATGACATTTTATATAAAACTTTGGCCAAAGTAGTGTAATTTTCCACTTGTTATACTGTCAATTTCACTGTGTTCCTTTTATGCATGCTAGTTAATGATTGTTATATAAGATAAGATATATACAAGTTCTAGTCATGTAGGGCGCAACACTGAGCTCAGATAGGCCATAGTTATGAGGTTATCAAACCAACTCCTTTGTCGAAGGGTAGGGCCATCTTATCATATGTGGCAGATGTGCGGGGGACCGCGTAAGAGTTTGTGGATGGTGGAAAAGCGCTTGAGTGATGCTTCCCCTCTTCAGTTGGTGTCCAAGGTTTGGGGATGTTTGTGCCAATATGGGGGACAACTAGGATGCTTGCACCAGGGAAAGAGAGCATCTAGAATGTATGAACCAATACGGCAACATCTGGATCATTTGTACATGTATTGCCGAAGGAAGCTTAGAAGAGCTATGTATGTATCTTGTACCCATTTATATGGAAGGTTGTAATCATGAATGATTAACTTGATTTTATTCAATATGAAATCTATATTATCGAAATATTTATGAAATTACAAATGAAATGCAATGGAAGTTTGGAATAGTGTTTGTTTCAAATGTGCATGTAATTTACTTTATGGAAAAGAAAAAAATTATTGTTGTATTATGGCATCATGGTTCATTCACTTAAAGTGAAAACTTTGAAATTTTTACTGAGTAGAACATCAGGGTTGTTATACATGCTTCTTTTTTGATTGAGTATTGAAGAATTTTGGGGAGGCCTCCAACTAAGGCTTGCTTTATTTAGGTGGCCTAGAGCATTGGACCCTCCTTTATTCTTTGGCAACTATGGCTAGAAAGGAATCATAGGATCTTTCGAGGAAGGAAGTTGGTGGTTCAACAATTCTGGTAGATAATTATTGGTATGGTTCAAGAGACAATGAACGCTAGATGTGAAGTGTTTATCCCCTTGGAGTGTGGGGAGGAAGAGGTGGTGAAGAGGTTGGGATTACATGGCAATGATCTAGGACCTAGGGCGAGGAGGAGTCACCATTCCAAAAAGAAGACCTAGAGGGATGGTAGATGGTCTCCACCTTCAGTGGTGTTCTAAAGATTAATACATATGGCTCTTCCAGGGGAAATCTTGGGCATGTTGGAATTGGTAGAGTTGGGAGAGATACTATTGGGAATGTCATTTTTTCTTTTCCATATATATGTGGCAACAAACCAATAATATTATGGAAGGTTTGGCTATTCTTACAGTTCTTGAAAGAGCTTGTACTATGGTTGGGGGAAGATTTTGAGTATTATTCTCAAATTTTGATTAATATGTTGGATGGGGTTAATTGGCAAGTGGCTTTGGTGGCTCATTAGATTCTTCGATTGAGTACCATGCTTAACTTTTCCTCCTTTTCCCATATCCTACGAGAGTGGAACAATGTGACCAATTGCTTGGCTAAATGGGCCTCCAAGACTATGGGAGATTAGCAAGTGGAAGATTGGGAGCATTTATCCGAGGATCATTCCCAAAGTTTTGGCAAGATGATTATTGAGGATATGGTTGGATGATGGGCCTCAATAGTTTGGTTTACTTGGGGGTTGGATCCTGCTTTGGGGGTGTGTATGCATTTTGGTTGTTGGGATTTTGGCCTTGGGTGGGTGGTGTTGGTTCTTGGTTTTATTTGTATGATTACCTCCTGATTTGATAAATTTTGACCCCTTTTGTTTAAAAAAATGGTGAAAACTAAATAATTAATCAAATGCAATTGGTCAATTATAGAAAAGTAATTGAAGCTTATGACAAAATAATTTTAGGTGTCTACAATAAGTTATTGGAAGAGAAAAAGAATGGAGTACAAAATTTCCCTTAGTGGAAAAAATTGGAATAAATTTTGTTGTCCCAAATGTAATTTTGTTATTTGGTTCCTTTATCAAAATAAATGCCTTACTTGGGTTAATATCAAAAAGCAAGGATTTCAAGGCCCTTCCAAATGTGTCTATGGACTCAATGACCAAAAGCACCTTCGTAATGGTGGAATAACTGAAAATAACCCTTTATTCATACTACTTATTTGTTTGATTTTCAGGTTAGCTTTGGCTTCCCCCTACTTTTGCCTCTTTCTTCTTGGTTGCCTAGGATATTGGCCCTATCTTTATCCTTTGGAAAATTTAGTTGGAGAGAAATATTCAAATCTTCGGCAGTTACAAAGTCTCATTGAGTTTATTTGGTAGAACGCTTTAGACTATTTAAAAGAAACTTTAGCAACAAAGTGCTCTTTTGATCAAGTCACTATCCCTTCTGATATATTGATGTTGAAAAAATTATATTTGGGTCAACTAGTTGTTTTAGTTTCTTCTAGGTCTCAAATCAATTGTTCTCATAAGGTTAATAGGGTTGGTAAATGGTCTCCTTTAAGTGTTTTCAAAATAAATATTGATGGTTCTTCTAGAGGTAATCCTAAGGCAACTAGAATTGGTGGAATTGGAAATAATAGTAATGGTTTGGTTCTTTTCTTTCTTTCTTCTACTACAAGATTTGGTACTAATAATTAGATGAAAGCCCATGATATCCTTGTGTTTTTAGAGAAAGTTTGTGAATTGAGTTGGAAAGAAGTTATTTGTAAAATGGACTCCATGATTTTAGTTTCACTTTTGAACAAAGTGAACTTTGATGACGACTCTTAGCAATTGACATCTTTTGCGGTGTAGATTCGTTCTTTCTCAAAACTTTGATTCCGTCACTTTTGTTCATATTACTCATGAATGGAATATTATTGCAAATTATCTTACTAAATGGGCTTTTGACGCTAATTTTAGTTGAACTATTTCAAATAAGGATTCCCAAACCCCTAATCAATCTTCATACTTCCTTCACCTTCTTTAGAATGATTTGGGTCAATCATTATTACTATTTATTTACTAGTGTCTAGTTTTTGAGTTTTTTTTTTTTTTTTTTTAAATCTCATGTTCTTGGTGGTGGGGGGTTCAATGGTAATCCTTCTTGGATTTTACTTCTTTATTAATCTATTTTTATTCATTTTTTCAAAAAATGAGATTAAAACACTCAATAGGGTCTCATAACACAAAAGGTTATAACAAAACCCCTATAGTGACATTCAATTCATTTGTGACATAGAGATACAGCTAGATTTGATCTTGGTTTGGAGATCACCTTTGGATTACTTACCTGCAAATTAGAGGACAACTCTTCCACTTTTACCTGATTACTCTATAATTGTGGATCATTTTCATCCTCAACCTGATGATAAATCATGAAGCGTGATCCAAAATATTGATGCAAAAAAATTACAATTTTTCACCAAATGTGATTACAAATTCATTACATTGTTTGTGAAAATACCATGTCTTTAATAACTGTATGATCCCCAAAAGGATGATCAATAGATGCTAAAGCAGTACAAATGCCATCTAAGCCTAGAAACATAGATCCAAATACCATGTAAACCTGAAACTATACAAAAGTTTGTCATTTCATAATAAATAGAAATGCTATGTTTTGGTAAGTTCTCTCTAAGTGTACAATGGTCATTCCACATTCATTTTCACATTTCCAACACATTCAACATAAAACATAAGTTAAAAAGGTAGTTCCCCTACTTATTGAATTGTGAATTGTCCTTCATGCTAACATTTGAACTCGACTCAAATCAACTTAGATAATTACTTTGATTCTCTATTGATAGTCTATGTTAGTATTGTTCCCTCATTGTGTTTCAAGGCATTGAATTATATCAAACCAATTCAAATTAAAATAAGAAATTATTTGGTAGTCTCTTTCATAGTTTGAATTTTTTATCAAACTAATTAATGCCAAGAAGCATTTTACAATGGCAAGAAGGGGTGGGGTGTAATCATGTTAGTGGGTTAATAAAAATTTGAAGATGAACTAAATTTGATAGTCATTTACTCATCAAATTATTAATATTTAATAATAAACATAATATAAATAATATTTTTAAAATAAACATCACATATATATAATAGTTCAAAAGTAAAACAAAATAACTTCTAAATAAAGAAAATAGCTCCAAATTGATATCTCTAACAGTTTTAGATATATGTTTTTAGTATATCTATACTAGTTAATATTTGACACATGAACATATTCATACAACCTTGCAACTAAAATACCACGATTGTCTTTCAATTACCAAAAACAAAAAAAAATTGTTCACAACCTAAAGTACCCACACAAACACAAGCATGTATAATAAATGAAGTGTATCGTGCACATACATTGTACACAAATGTAAATTGGCAGGTGCATCATTGATGTTTACACGCCTAGGAGACATTACAGCATATAATTAACATATGACTATTTTTAAACATGCAGATATGTGAGTCAGATAACCTCACTCTAGTCTAGAATGGTGTTGACCAATTGGAAGGCAACCATATCTTGACCGAACAGCATAATCCATTATGTTATTATTTGCATTTGATGCTCTTATTAATTAAAAAAATTCAAATTCAAAATAGTGTGTTCCAGTAAACCAAGTTTCAATTTTAACATTCGATATTTTTTAAAATTCGCCATCGACATCATTTGCAACAAAATTTTCATGTGTGACCAATTCCGAAAAATTAAAAATCAAACCACATATATCCAAAGAGGCTGCCCAAGCAACAGTGCAAAAATTAACAGCTTTATTTAATTTAACTGAACAACTATGATTGGTGAGACCATGTTCCAAGCCATAACTGCTGTAACACAAACCCTCATGACATCATTCTGGCAATAAACAATTGCAGGGCTGGCTACCAAAAATAATAAATAGAATTGAATACATGTGCATATTATTATCAATCAAAAGCAGGACTGACTACTTTGCCTCCAGCTGTTAAAATGTGCTTAAACACAGATTTTGCCAGATTAGTAGACCAGCCAATACCTTAGACATAACAATACATTCTCAAGTACTTAAGGATTGATAGTTGGATAACTTGCCCCTATGGCTGAAGATTGTCCACTGCCATTAGCTGCCGCACTTGAGTTCAATGGTGATGGCTGCTCGCCTGAGTGAGGGGACTTACGAGACTTTGTACGAGTAGGAGAGCCCATATACGACCCAACTCCACCATAATCACCATTGGCCATCCCATAGATTGACGGGGTAAGAGCACTGGCCCTAGGTAAGCCTGTTGCATCCATTGCCAAGTTTGACATTCTGGATGGTACATCAGACTCCAGAGGCAATTCATCCAATGTCTGAAGAATCAAAAGACAACAAACACAGTAAATGAAATACACGTAACTAAAATCCTTTACCATCCATCACGTAAAGATGAAAAACAATACATCCAGGCAAAGAACTAGAACCTGAACAAAATCTCAAGATCCACTCCCATTGTCACTTTAAGAGTCAGAAGCAACAATTAAATATACTTACCCATACTGCTTGCTGTAGAACCCGGAGAAGTTCCCTACTACGTTTTCTTCTTATTGCTATTTCTTCTCGTTCCTGCAGGACCTCTTCAAACAGATTCTCTCTGCATTTTTAAATTTCAAGTGATTAATGTGAATGTAACTTTTGTATTTTCTATTCTCTCAAGTAAATATCATATTCACAAAGTTAACAACCATGCAAACAACTAATCAACAATAAGCAGTTCTTTGCCAATCAAGATTAGGATTCCAGAGAGGAAATCCCCACCCATACCTATACAGTTTCTTGATGAGAATCCCATGTAAATCTCGTTTGGCATGATTTACCTACGACACATAATTATAAAAGAATAAAGCTAAACTGGATGAAAATATCACTGATGCTTAAAGCAAACACCAGACAAAAAATACCAAATCAATCTCAAAATTTCAAATAAACAAAAGCTAGCAATAACCATCTAGGTTTAGCTAAACATAATTCAATTCTCAAATTATTCCAAAGAAGCACAATTACCAAAAAGTGCATAATTGCTTTAGGTACAAAGTCTTGAACGTTTTTTCTGACAATGTCATAATAAGACTTCAGGAGCAATTTTGTCACTGTTATTTCAACAGATTCATTCTCTGTCAATAATTCTGCAGGCCTCAGTACTGCAGGTGGCTGAAATACAACAAACAGTTACCTTAACAAAAAATTAAAATATTACAGGGCACCAAGCAAATTATATGGAGGACCATTGCTAACCCACAAAATATAACAAATAGTTTAGGCATGTGTTCAAATTGAAGGTGTCTTGTGTAAAAGCTTGCCTCTCTCAATTGGATCATGGAAAACATGGATTCCACACCATTTACAGATTCATTATGTGTATTGTTTGGCACACTGTCTTTAACAGATGTACGAGAGTCGCTGCTTCCAAAGATTGAAGAGATTCCTGTGTTTTGATAATGGAGAAGAACGGACACAAGTAGACAAAAATAAGTATATGCCATCCTCTATTCATGATATGCTTCTTCAAATATAAAGACTAAATATAAAATAAATGGCATTAAAGCTTTCCAAAAACAAACTTTACTTATACTAAACTTTTTTGGACTTAGAATTCCCGACTTTAGGACACAAAATATAAACAACAATATATTAAAACTCTCTGAATATTTCACTCGGAGGATTATATTAACATACCAGCTGAAACTGCCTTTTCGTAAGTTGTCATTGGTCGTGTGCTCTGCATTCAAGACCAACAAAAATGTGAAGTGTGCAACATCAAAAGCATTTAATGAAAGTGCTCCATATTAAAGAGTATGTTCACTTGTAATAAATTATAAGATAGACAGTTCCAAAACTCAATGTACGAAAATGTTGAAAGGAAATTCATTGGAGGCAAGGAGGTCTGTGCATACTGAATCAGCAACAGCACTGGAGGGAGTGGACCTTGCAAATATAGCCCGTGATTTTTGAGATTTATCAGCTGCTGGCATTCGCTCAGAGTCGGCACCATCCTGATTGGAAGAGGTAGATTATGACATGAACAATGAGCATTACCCATTGCAATAATTATTGCGCACTAAAATAACAGTCAACTTCAATCTATTTGCTGACCTTAGTTTTAACAGTGGGGATTGTAGATTTTGACTTTTGCTGTTGCCATGCTAATTCCACTGCTTTACTGCCACCAATAAATGCAGGATGTGAAGTATTTATGTAGTCCATCTGCACATAATATCCACTGTATTAACAAAATATAATACATACTGATACAATATATATCATTGTTTTATTATAATAAGCTAGTATAATAAAAAAATAACACATGTAAGCTATGATCATCTAGCAATCAACTGTACCATGTTTCTCAAGTGCTCGCAACTTATAGTTATATGTCTAACAAGATCCACTTAAAGTGCTCAGATTTCTCATTTATATTTAGAGTGGAGGATTTGTGACAGTCAAAGACGCTCACATTCAGGATAAACCTAGTGTAAAATATGAAAACAAAACCAACAAATACCAGATGTGCAAACAAATTGTATTCCTAAAACATTATACTTCAAAATTCCACAAGATCTCTAATAAATGGACAACTTTAAAAGACAGGAAAAATGTATGGACGAGTTACTCATCACAATTTTGAGGGGTGGATCATCAAAACTACCAATAGGCCACATCAAATACATTACTCTCCAGGAAGAACAAGTGCTGCTAGTCTAATAACTTTCTAATAATTTTAATACATAATGGGAAGGCATGATAAATATTGAGAAAATGCGATGTATTTTCACCTTCAAAGTACAAGAACCAAGGTTTAGGCACAAACTTCAACAATTTGGCTTAATTTTCCTTCAATAAAACGAGGATTTGGTAGTTTATATTACTAAAACTTTTTAATTCTTAACTGCCAAAAATCTAATGTTTCTTCCAAATATCCATTTGTTATTTAATTCAAAGCGATTATAATCTGTCAACATACATTGCAATCCATTTATGTTTCTTAATAAGTTCTGTAAAGACTAAAGTGTCATTTACCTTGCAATCCTATGTATTATTCATGTATCTCCAACACTCTTGTAAAGTGTCCTTGGGTGCCTAGAGTAGAATTGGAAATTAACTTTGTAATTTAGATTCCATAAAAATCTTGGCATTAGTTGTTATTGCATTCATGAAGAAGTTGGAGCTGGCAATGCCAGTTTTTGATTAAAAAAGCAGGGATTTTGAAAGGGCCCTGATCCCTTTTACAAAGAGAAAGATATCGCGATCATCACAGCAAAACAGCAAGGAACCAACAAGAAACAACAACAGGACGGGACAGAACAGCAAACAGGCAGAACTACAACTGAGTTACCAAAAACATAGCATAACAAAGCAAGAAACACCACCCAACCAGCTCAAGGTGGTTTAAAAAATTGTTCCAAAGAGGCACAGAACAGCAAACAGGCAGAACTACAACTGAGTTACCGAAAACATAGCATAACAAAGCAAGAAACACCACCCAACCAGCTCAAGGTGGTTTAAAAAATTGTTCCAAAGCGGCACAGAACAGCAAACAGGCAGAACTACAACTGAGTTACCAAAAACATAGCATAACAAAGCAAGAAACACCACCCAACCAGCTCAAGGTGGTTTAAAAAATTGTTCCAAAGATTTCTGCTGTATCATTATACAAGGGTTCTTCTCCACAAATCTTTTCATTCCTTTTTTACTGGGAATATAAACAAGACCATTAACTGGACCAACCAAGCCTGGAGTATCAACAGAGGGGTTTGTTAAATTCAAAAATTCAAAGGTACTAAATACAAGATGTGGAAGTTGAAGATGGAAGCTCTTCTTCAAGAAAGAGATCAGTGTTTGCCTATTTCAAAAAAAAGTCATCCAATATGTCTAATTGAGATTGGTTAACACTAGACAAGAAGGCATCAGGAACCATACAATTGTGGCTTGCAAATTCTATCCTCTTGAATGTTTCCAAAAAAACTACCACATAGTTGCAGAAGAGGATACATTACATCTATCAAACCAAAAGTTTTACAAATAAATTATCTCTCAAAAGTCAGATATATTTATTGAAAATGAAAGATGGTGATTCTATTGCAGACCATTTGAAAATAAATTACATTTTTTTGCATATTTGAGGAAAAAGAATGTATACCAGAACTTCTACTTCCTCTATGGATATTGAGAAATTCAATGGTACTAAATGCAAGATATGGATGTAAGGAGCTCAATCCAGATTAAGGCAGAAATATATGTATATGTTGTAAGAAGCTCAACCCAGATTTAAACAGAAATGTACATATTTACTCAGCAAACGGAAACTTCACAAGGCTCTGCACAGTATGCTATACCAACGTATAAAAAACAAGCGTAACTATGAAATAAGACACGAACAGGCCTCACAATATCAATACTGAGCTACGAGAACCAATTCATGTGCACATCAATTATATGATTACAACTCCTCAATTAATACAGCTTGTATATGTTCAATTCCCAAGCGACTGAGGCCCAATATATATGGCGATAAGCTTACAATTCTGTCCAGTCCTGCACTATACTGGATGGGTCGCTCAGTAGCCGTGATCTATGGATATGCCTTCACACTGAGATGCCAACTCCTTGCTCTAATGCTCAGATGTGCAAATGATGAAGTCTATAAAGAGGATGGGCGCCTTCACAATGATGTCGTCGTTTCTAAATGAATCCACGACCCAATGATGTCTTCAATGAATATGCCGTGTCTGCCTTGGGTGCTTCCAGCTAGTTCACGATATGTGATTGCCGCCCTTTCAGTGGTGCCAATCACCAACAATGTTGTCATCCTACCTCACGATGTCGTTTACCAATGGGGTTACAGAATATGATCGCGGCCAACATACAATGCGCCTTAGAACACCATCGCCCAGGATGAATGACGACCCTCCCGAATATCCACCAAGCCACAAATCAACTCCCAGATTGATGATGCTAGCAAAACCACGCAACTTCCAGATGATAATATCGCTCCAATGGGGAAATCGTGATGTTTGCACAAGATGCGACGGATGGGTGTGGTGTCGCACCAAACGTTGGTGCTCCTATGATAACAATACATTCAATCAGAACAATGGCGGGGATGAATTGGATGAAGAACACAACCACTAGCAAGGTTTTCGTCCTACCAGGCCATTGACCAACTACGTTGTCAATTCTTCATGTCTTCATTCAATGATGATGATTCAATGGAATCGACCCCATATAAATACTAGCCAACCAAAGGAGTCGGCCACCAGATGGAAATATTATTTTAGGCGCCACTTAAGGAAGTTGGCCAATAGCTAATAAATTTAAATATTATTTCACAATAATTTAAATTTATTATTTATTATTTATTAATTATTTAATATTATATTATTATTATTTAATAGTGTCTAAAAGCACTTATAATTTTCCCTCCAAAACAATTTGATTTATTCGGAAACATGACAATCCTCTTGTCCCGAAAATTGCTTGTCCTCAAGCAATTCGCACTTGTATACCAAGATCCCATATCAATCTGAAAGTCACTGCTCTACAATTCTATAGGGCTACTTTGACGTAACCATTGCTAGCATCATTGCCCTTCTGCGGCATCTTGTGAGGCATTTCATCAATCATACAAAGCCCAATGTCATCATTTTCTTCCAACATGCTCTATTGAAGAATACCGCTATGCAACCTCGAGACGAGATAGACAACTCTCATCCAAACTCCATCAATGATCTAATCACTCTTGGAAAAAGTTTCTTGGCCCTCCTTCATGTAATCATAGTGCATATATATGAAGTATCACTACTTATTTAATAGAATAACAATATATTTAATATTATTGTACTAATAATAAATATTATATATAGACTATATATATTATATATAGACTATATATAATTATATATAGTCTATATATAATATATATAGTCTATATATAATATTTATTATTAGTATAATAATATTAAATATATATTAATATAAATTTTAAAAATTAATATTTTATTTATAAGATTAAATTAAAATAGTAAAACTAAATATAATATATTATATTTAGTTTTACTATTTTTTTTTTTGTTTGGAGATACCCCCGAGGGGGTCCCCTTTAGCTTAGAGCCAAGGACTGATGGGTATCCATTCCACCAAAATCCGCCCGGGGCACGATCTCGACCTCATCCCTTTTGCGTCGGGGCTTTGCACTCAGCAAGACTTGATCCCTGGTGGGCTCATTCCGAACCTTCGAACTTCACTAGTAGACCAAGGGCCCATTGACAATTTTACTATTTTCATTGACAGTTTTACTATTTTAATTCAATCATATAAATAAAATATTATTTTTCCAAATTATATCATATTTAAATATAATATATAATAAAATTATAATAATATATATCATTGTATTTTAATTTAACAATATATATTTATAATTTCATGCATATAATTTTATTTATATTAAATATCTTATTATATAAATTTGTATTTAATAATATATATGGATATTCTTTACTTATATGCCCCATCACGACATTAGAATGAAGACGTGTTCACGGCAAAAGAAAATGAAGGTTTGTGGTTCGCAGCAAAAATATATTTTTAAAAAATCTTGAATTGTGGTCGTAGTTCACAGGTGACTTTGTTTGAAGGAAAACTAAAAAAACCCTCACGTGCATCCCTGTTCACATCCCTCCCTACTCACGTGCATCCCAATTCGTCATAGTCATGGGAAAACCGTTGAATGCTAGGGTTTTTTATTTTCAAAAAGCTAATCGATGCTCGAAATCGCCCTAAATAGAGTTTTCAGCCCTTATTTTCACATTTTTAGAGAAAAAACAAGTCAAAAGGCGTTTGCAAACGATCCAAAAACACCCTGGAATCACCATGTCAGCCTCCAAATCGCCAGGATACGTTATGCCAAATCTAGAAACGATTCCACAAGGCAAAAACCGATTCTTGGACGATTCCACAGGGTTTCATACCCAAATCCGTACCAAAAATGTTTCATCTCCAGAAACGCCCTGTAAAGTTGAACGATTCGGTAACCTTGGTAAATATATTAATAATTAAAATCTAAATTAAAAATTTTACAATATAAAAATTTAAAGTGTCAAATTTTAATATACTGAAAAAGATATAAAAAAAATTGTCAATATTGATACATTTTAATGTAATAAATTTTGTAATAAACAAAAAATAAAAAATAAAACAAAACGTATCGCCACAATTGTATTGTCAATACAATATAATATGTCAGCTTGTCAAAAGCAATTATATTATATTGCATTAATAATCCAAAACTATGGACGAAGCACAATAGTCTCCTTACAATCCCTCAACAATGTTTAACACGGGTATGAAGATTGATCTATGTAAATGGACACCAATACTTTAAAAATGAGCGGCCACCGTGTCTGCAACAGTGGACTGGTCAACAAATGTGTTTTCAGTTCCTGGCATCCAATGCATGAAATACTTCATTCATGTCTATAGCTGTTGGGTAGAGCACCTGTTAGGTTATGCTAGGTTCAGCTAATGCATCATCAGAGAACTCAACTACAATGTCTTCAATCTGGACTGCTAAGTTCAGTTAAAGCATCAAGGATGATAAGAACGAGCAGTATACTGTCTAACGACTCCAGAAAACCCAAAAAAACTTAAATCAAAAATGCATTTTTTAAATGTTAAATATATCTTAATTAAAAAGCCCTTACACCCTTTTTCATACAAATCTAGAGCAACTAACATGATTTTTTAAGATTTTCTTGAAGTTTGCCGGACTTCAAATTTTTTCTTGAAATTTGGTAAACCCTATGACAGCCTACAGCTATGACAAGGAATTAATTGGTTCAATTTTTATTTATTAATCATTGTACTCATTATTTCTTTCCTCCTAGAATATTTTATCACCCACCTTGCACTTGGTGTAGAGCACCACATTGCATTGGTGCTCAAAAAAACCAATTGTGGTACAGGCTTTCAGTGGCCTAGCCCACTCCTAAGCCACCCCTTATTTTATGCCTCTCTTAGTCAGTCTTTTGAAATATTCATTTATGGAGAAAAGGGCCTGCAGAGACAGTGCAATCAATGGTGGAGTGGAGCTCGTTTATTGTCAACTTGTATGACAATAGTTATAATCAGTCACTTTTGGGCACAATTCAGGTTATCTTAGCCTTCCAAATGTTTTCATTAGAAAGCTATGAAATAGGTCACACAATATCCCAGTAAGACCTGAGTTTTTCATCTCTGCATAGCAACCTCTCAAATGTTGCCTATTGAAGATGATTTTAAAAAATTAATATCTTTGTTTAGCTGAATTCTTAGTAAATGGAGATTGTATCAACTGGATGGTAAATACACATACTTCTTGCAGGTCTGGGGTACCTGCGCTCCAAATGGATATCACTTACAAAAAAAAAATAGTAGGTTAAGCAAATTCTAGTTATAGATTGTGATAATATTAATATGATGAGGGCATTAAATACTAAGAAACCATTTAGGTACTTTAATCTTTTCTCCATCCACTTATTTGTGTATGCACAAGTCCATATTTAGATTTGTGTTACTTTTTTTAAATCCATTTATAATCCACAAAATTATTTATTTCATTATTTAATAATTTTATATTGATTTTGTATGATCCTGATATATCTATAAGCAGTATTAAACCAATACCTCCATTTCAATAAGATGTCCAATCATTGTCTCGGCTGGAGACAAGCCCTCACGTAAAAAATTTCCAACGACTTCATCGAGACGCCTCCGAAGTACTGGAAACCGTTCCAGCTCAAGTGCCTTGCATTTATGAGCAATCTGTAGATAAATGCAGAAAAGGAATCCATTTACATACAACAATTGTTCTTATTTATGTTGAATATGCATGAATTTTCCTACTAAAACTAGAGGGAAAAACATATGGAGAAAAATGCAGAAAACATAAATGACTACAATACCTTTAGCAACTCATCATAAATAAAGCGTGCACACTGAATACTTGGATCTAGCAAGCGAGCAATTTGTCTTCGCACAAGAACTTCAAAGGGAACCTGGCCAAATTTTAATCATTGCTCAAGTTGATTAATAAAAGATAGTATTAAATCCAGCCTTCAACAATACATAATAATGTGATCAATTCAAAATGATGTATTCCCTAATATCAAATGCATAAAATCAAATATCCAAATAATTTAATGACAATGAGAAGCACGTAACACTTGGTCTGTTATCACCAAAAACAAGATGTTTCATGTTAAAAATTGGTTTCCCATGATTAAGAATTTTATTTGTACATCTGTCAGCCTGGCAGGTCTTGAAAACATCATTATTTTGATTTTTTTACCCTACTCAACCCTTTGTTTCCATGAGATTACAAACACCTCAATCACCAAAGGAAAAGGCTAAGGAAAGATAAAGATGAGATGAGACACCTTAACTGCATATCAAATGTTAAAATAGGAGAATGCATATTTTTCAATAATTCTTGGTTTAATATTGATGAAATACAGAATATAGAAATACTGAATAGTTTATAAGCAAACATCCAAAACAACCAATGGAAATTCAATTTGAATTACTAGGATGAATCATTCATAGTTGGTTTTATGATAATGATTCTCATCTATGAAACAGGAGGAAAAATAACATTAGCATATTACATGATCATGTTACAAGGTTGACCTACGTTAAGCAAGACCCTTGTCTTCCACTAAATCTAGCACTTGTACCTAAAGGAGGTTCAAGGAGAACGCCGATAGAAAACTATATGTATGTTAATATCTAGAGAGTATGTGTTTGTGCATGAATGCATAATGGAATGAAATAAACCTAGACAAATTAAGGGAAATGAAATGCTAATTGCCACAAACTTTGTAATATAGGATTTTCGATGATACAAAGCAACTAGTCCCAACTGCACACCCGATGAACGAGAAATTACCTTATTACAAATCAAACCATTGGAATATTGGTAGTCAAAGAAATTCTGACCAAATATAGAAGCAGAATTTGTGATACAAGGTTTTATAGTTCTAATTGCACACCGTATAAACAAATAGATAAGCAGTAAATAGGATCGATTAGAAATGAACCATCAGTACTTTGATAATTTGATAATTGAAAAAGTCCTTAAGATTTTTCCAATACAGCTAATATAAGTCCTCATCTATAGAGGGGATCAAGTTACTCAAGCTTTTGTCAATAGCATGGATATATATTGCACAACTGCCAAAACAATACATCTTCTTAAGGAACTGCCTAGATTATTAAAGTTGAATGATATATCTTTTGATTAGTATGAACTTTCAAGGAATTCTTGAGAAATAACTGATCAATTTGAAATAATGCTTAGTGCAATAGCGGTGGCAGCATCGTAGAGTCCAGAAAGTGCAAATTGTATAAACATTTCTATAATATTTTATAAATTTGAGAAATTAATATTTGTAAACTTTAATGGATACAAAGTGAATTTTGGTGGTCAAATGATTTATTGAAATTAATTTTAGATGTTAGCATTTACATATTTGATATGTGTTCCATGTTTGTTCAATGTAAATAACATGTAGATAAATCATATATTTCACATAAAATAAAAAATGATTGAAGTATCCTGATTATTGAATATCCTTTCTGACTTTCAATGTCAGAAGTATGTTGATTATTGAATATATGTTCTGCCTTTCAATGTCAGAAGTTTCCTTGGAGTAATACTCATACTTGCGACCACAGTGTTTTGATATTCAAACTCTTCTAACCAGAAGCTGGATGAATTTATTAAATTTACAGATTTACTATAAATATCATAAAATCGTATACTTCATTTATTAATGTACAAATTATTCTCTATATTTATTTAATCTGAGATGACCAACATATTGCTTTTGGACAGCTTAAAAGGTGTCTAGTTAGTTTGCTTTAATTCTTATGCCGACTATTGTCTAATGACAAGTGTACTGGTTTTTGGCTGAAACAACCATGTCCAAAATTTTCACATGCAGTTTAAAAAATTATTTTATTTCTTACAGGAACACATCTATGACGGGTTAAAAGTGAATACAAACAGCTGTCTCTATATGCAGGTATTTTTCTTTTGTTGTTGTGTACACAAGAAATAACGCGATTTCTAGTATAGCTCTTCAAAACTCGTGAATCTAAATTTGTGCAGGAAATTTTTCTTTCTTCTGTTGAAACTTAATAATGCTGGTTTTTTTCTATTCTTGCTAAAGAGAACTATTAAAATTTGTTTACTTGTAAATGGAAATGCCTGCTTGAAGAACGAGTAGGGGATTCTCATAAAGCATATCATGAATGCAGTAGTCGCCCATCATTAGGCACCTATGCATAACTTTATCTTAACGCAACAAGCCACATGATGGGAACTAAATATGCTGACAGTAAACAACTATACAACTCGTTCTCAATCACGAGGTTCCATCAAATCAAATTATCTTTCCCCTCGATTATTATTCATAGTGAGGCTGTACTCTCGTTGAAATTACTTTTATTGGCACACCCCTAAACAGATGGCATGCCTTCCACGCTTGGAGTTCATGTCTTCCAGGTATAACACATTTGGTTGGATTCATTTCTAAAGCATTGTGATTTGCATTTCGCTCTTGAAACTAATTTTGAAACTTTGTGACAGAACAGTGGGGTTCATCATTTCAGAGCTGGTGCATACGACCTTTCATGCCCTGGTCCAGAACCAAATACCAGAGAGGAGACCGATTCATTCATGAAAATTCCAAGTCTTAATACTATTGCAATGGAGAGTGCCCCAAGACATATGATTTGGAAGATAAAGAGATCTGTTCTGCCTATCTGTGAATTGAGCCTCCTCGGTGTTGATTTGGTTATCAAGTTCTGCCTCCAGGTCAATGGGCATCACTTCCCCTTCTTGCTTTAGAGAGGCATTTTTGTCTGATACTTTTCTATTCTCATCCCAGATGTTTGAATTGTCAGGATATATTTCTTTTTCGTACAGCAAGCGACAAAGCTTGAGTGTGGCTCCTTGAGATTATTAGGTTATGATTTATTAGGTTCTAACTAAGGATTTTGAAGATTTTTTCCTGCTTTGAGAGGACTTAGTCCTTGAGAAGAAAAGGCTAAAAAATTTCTACCGCTTTTGGCAAGAACGTAAACTTACAACTATAACTTAATTTGTAAGTTTAAGTTGTTTTCACTTTTCAGGCATGGGGCAAGGAATGTTTCAACTGATTAAAAGGTGTGTTTCCTGGTGCCAGACAACTTCCTGGATAACCAATGCCTTCAGTGAAAAGATAACAGCAGAATTGTTTTAGAATGAAATAAACACAATAAAAAAATGATCTGCCCACATACAGATTCAAAACATATAGCTCACTGAAACCATGGCAACTGACTTACCTCAAGATTCTGCATAAATTGTGTGGTGCTGCCAATGATGATGATGAGAAAAAATGGCCAGAGTTTGTAGGAAAAAATTACGAAACCCTACCATAGCAGAAAACCAATCTCCCTACAGCTACTGCTTCAATCTATTCATAGTAAATGTGTGATGAGCCCTGCTGGCTCTCAGCTCAAAACCCTCAATTTCTTAAGTCTTTAAATGTTTTTTTAAGTTTTTAGAGAAATCTTAATAGACAGAAGAGAAGGGGCGCAGCATATTTTTGCTCATAAAATATGAATTTGATCTTATTTCTTCAAAAGGAAAGTACAGAATATATTATTTAACTCCAACAAATAGATTGAGAATGATAAACATACCAAGAAGGCTCCAGATTATTTTAAATAAAGAAATGGCCAGATCTACAGCTGGAAATGGTGAAAACAAACATGAAGGCACGCCAAGACTCCAGAAGTGGTTTCTCCTGCTCAGAAACTGGTCACAATGCTATGAAATAACAAGGCGCCCATGATAGAAGCCCAAAACCCCACAAAAGGAAGGCGTTTCACTTTATTCCTTCACACGCCTTTCTCAAGGCACAAAACCCAAAGCAGGCCATACGGCTATGAAGAGGAGAGGTAGAATCTCTGATGAAGAATCTCTGAAGCTGTAGGACGCCACCAAGAAACCCTCAATTATTGTCAAGAACAAACAACTGCATGAATGAAATCCCTGTCTGCAACTGTAGAACCTCTGTGTGAAGCTCTCAACTGTACTGATTCAGCTGATCTTTCACAGCCTCAAAAGTACTCAACACTGAAGAGTTTTTCATTCCTCAATGGACAAATTGATCATACCCTGGTCACAGGGGAATGCTCAGAAGAAAATGCACAAGGCAAATCGAAATAGTCAAAGATATGAGTTTCAATTGCCAGGAAATGCTTTATACTTAATTAGCACGCATTTCAAGAAAGTACGGCCTTTTGCAATCATTAAAATATTTTAATATTTTAATATGGCCTTTTCAATAGTTCCCATGAAATTCTTGAGCGCACCCTTTTAATATTTTAAGTCATTAAAATATTAAAACCCCTTTTTGAACCTTTTTAAGTGATATAAAATATTATTAAAGTCAATGTAACTTTAATAAAAAGGCGTTTAAGTTAAATAATTAACTTAATCACTTAAAATTCCATAATACGCTCAAAACTCAGGATAATCCCGTGCCGTCAGAAGCTGTGAACTCCTGGAATGCCAATGCTCGCTGTGATCCAATCACTGTCCACTGAAAACACGAACAATCAAACTCTTCAAAAAGCATCACTTACCCTCTATCCAAACTGGCTAGCCCACAAGGGTCCAATAAAGGGCTAACACACTGTCAACTATGATCATGCCGAAAACGGGGACATTACAGTCCGCCCTCCCTGAAATTGCTTGTCCGCAAGCAATCTCAACAACAAAGAATCAACCACTCCACCAGGATCCCAAGGATAGTGTCGTGAAATGTCCCTCCTGTCATCTACTGTCTCCTGTAACTCCCAAATCTGATCAACTGGATCATCATGCTGTACCCTGTCAATCTCAACACCATCTGTCACAGGAGAGAAGAACTCAAAAGAAGGCAAGTCAAACTGCTGACAACACTTGCTCCCTAAAACCCCACGAGATATGCTATCATCCAAGCATATCTAACACGTGCATACCAGAATTGTGCATCTGAAACAGGTCATGTACATGATGACTGAAAGTGAAACTGTGTAGACTCCTAACCATGTACACACTGGAAATCTCCTCAACGAGCTCTGTCTGAAATCTCGATGCACTGACGGAATCTCCAATACTATGATCAACGCTCTTGCCTAAATCAGGGTCAAGAGTAGAATCAACATCCACCTCAAAGAGCGGATTATCACAGGAAGATGTAGCATCTGTCTCATAAAGAGGATTTTGTACTAACTGAGCCTCATAACTGTACTGATCCCAATCAAACCCCTCTGATCCCATGGGACTAGAATCAAAATGATAATCCTCCTGAAACATCTCATGCTCCTCCTCTAGAATCTTCGGTTCTATCTTCTCACCTTTTGCGTTGACGAGAATGATAGATCGCATACTCCCATCCTGAAAACCAGCTTGCTGGTCCGTTAAATCAGCAAGGTCATCACCCTCATAAAACCACTCCATTTGTCTATTTGAACCCTTAGGCTTGAGAGGACAATTGTGGTTAAAATCATACGGACCTTTGCAGTAAAAACAAAGTTTTCTCCTTCTTAAATCATTCATGGTTTCTCGATCTAAAGGGGCTGCAAATTTCTTTTTCTGATCTGTATTATCAGCCTTCTTTGGATCTGATTTATTTTCCGTATATGATGTGGTAGGCTTCGAGCTAAAAGGCTTACGAGGTGTAGATAGCTCCATGCTGCGAGCTTTCTTCATTGCCTCCTGTAAGGTAGGTGGATCAAATGCTTTAATCCAACCTTTCATGGGCTCGAAAAGACCTTCAATGAATAATATGACCAGCCTTCTCTCTGAGATCCCTGTCACCATCACAGATAGTCTTTGGAATTCACCAATGTACGATTCCAAGCTACCTAACTGTTTCAGCTGTGCTAAATCTCTGAAGAAAAGCTCAGGATCCCTTCTGTCAAATCTCTCTACCAGTCTATCAGTAAACTCCTGGTACGAGGTAATCCTATCGTGATGAAGAGTAGTCATACCATGAATCCACCAGTCATGAGCTACGCCATCAAGATGAAGTGCTGCAAAACGAATGGCATCCTACTCAGGCATGGGGTGTAGTGTCAGGAATGTATCAAGTTTACTAACCCAGGCACGTGCTGTAACTCTGCCACTGCCATCATAGTGAACTAAGGTTAGTTTGCTGGTTGCCTGTTTAAGATCACTCTGTTTGTGTCTAGGCCGCCTATCATTCCTGTTCCTAGTGTGCTCTCTCTTCTGGCTCATGAATCTGTCAAAGTTAAGGTGCTCCTTAACCCTTGGTGGCAAATTATCCCACTCATCATGCATAGCCATAATATTATCTGCAAAATTAATCTCACCACCTTGTTCAGCTTCGTCCACTTCCTCAGCATCATCTCTGGTGAACGTGGGATATGTAGCTCTCTCATAGGTGCGTACTGGATCTATAATCCTCTGTGGTTCTCTATGGATACTGCCATCTCGTTCTGAATCCAAACTACGAGCTCTGTTTATTGACAAATTTTGAACATTCGTGCTGAGTTGTTGAAGAATAGTTGCTACCTGTTCTTGCCCTGCAACCATGCCTCTAAGCACGTCTTTGGCTTCTCTGTCCTCATCCTCCCAAGTATTCCTGTGAGAACTTTCTCCAGCCCTGTTCGCCATATTGTCCCAATCTAATTCCTCCTCCTGATCTGCAAACGGAAATGGTGGAAAAGGATTTTGGTCGCCTCTCTGATTTCTAGGACCCCCTCTGAAATAGGACTTGCCAAAACCCTCTTTATTTGACTTCATAAATTCTCAAACCCCACAAGCTGGCAGGATGTGAGCTCTGATACCACTGTGATGAGCCCTGCTGGCTCTCAGCTCAAAACCCTCAATTTCTTAAGTCTTTAAATGTTTTTTTAAGTTTTTAGAGAAATCTTAATAGACAGAAGAGAAGGGGCGCAGCATATTTTTGCTCATAAAATATGAATTTGATCTTATTTCTTCAAAAGGAAAGTACAGAATATATTATTTAACTCCAACAAATAGATTGAGAATGATAAACATACCAAGAAGGCTCCAGATTATTTTAAATAAAGAAATGGCCAGATCTACAGCTGGAAATGGTGAAAACAAGCATGAAGGCACGCCAAGACTCCAGAAGTGGTTTCTCCTGCTCAGAAACTGGTCACAATGCTATGAAATAACAAGGCGCCCATGATAGAAGCCCAAAACCCCACAAAAGGAAGGCGTTTCACTTTATTCCTTCACACGCCTTTCTCAAGGCACAAACCCCAAAGCAGGCCGTACGGCTATGAAGAGGAGAGGTAGAATCTCTGATGAAGAATCTCTGAAGCTGTAGAAGGACGCCACCAAGAAACCCTCAATTATTGTCAAGAACAAACAACTGCATGAATGAAATCCCTGTCTGCAACTGTAGAACCTCTGTGTGAAGCTCTCAACTGTACTGATTCAGCTGATCTTTCATAGCCTCAAAAGTACTCAACACTGAAGAGTTTTCCGTTCCTCAATGGACAAATTGATCATACCCTGGTCACAGGGGAATGCTCAGAAGAAAATGCACAAGGCAAATCGAAATAGTCAAAGATATGAGTTTCAATTGCCAGGAAATGCTTTATACTTAATTAGCACGCATTTCAAGAAAGTACGGCCTTTTGCAATCATTAAAATATTTTAATATTTTAATATGGCCTTTTCAATAGTTCCCATGAAATTCTTGAGCGCACCCTTTTAATATTTTAAGTCATTAAAATATTAAAACCCCTTTTTGAACCTTTTTAAGTGATATAAAATATTATTAAAGTCAATGTAACTTTAATAAAAAGGCGTTTAAGTTAAATAATTAACTTAATCACTTAAAATTCCATAATACGCTCAAAACTCAGGATAATCCCGTGCCGTCAGAAGCTGCGAACTCCTGGAATGCCAACGCTCGCTGTGATCCAATCACTGTCCACTGAAAACAGGAACAATCAAACTCTTCAAAAAGCATCACTGACCCTCTATCCAAACTGGCTAGCCCACAAGGGTCCAATAAAGGGCTAACACACTGTCAACTATGATCATGCCGAAAACGGGGACATTACAAAATGAAAAGTGGATCTAAAAATATAGGGGTTTTAGGACTACTCAATTCTTGAGACACCAGATAAAAGAAATTACTGAAACTTAAAAAAATCTGGTTATCATTATCCATTTTGATATCATACATTCAGCCAATTATGCTCTTTAAAATATGAAAAAATGGTCAGAGTTTGTAGGAAAAAATTACGAAACCCTACCATAGCAGAAAACCAATCTCCCTACAGCTACTGCTTCAATCTATTCATAGTAAATGAAAAGTGGATCTAAAAATATAGGGGTTTTAGGACTACTCAATTCTTGAGACACCAGATAAAAGAAATTACTGAAACTTAAAAAAATCCAGTTATCATTATCCATTTTGATATCATACATTCAGCAAATTATGCTCTTTAAAAGCTATGCAGATAACTGAAGTAACAATATTACCGGCAGTATATAACAGTAGTGAAAGCAAAGCAAATATGTTCATCTTCTGAAGCTAGGGTGAAAGTAGAATGAACTGAACAAATGTCAAAATATATTATAACATCACATTGGTTCTGCAACAATAAACTGTATTGATCTAAATACAAAATACAAATGCAGATACAGAACTCTGCAAAGTTCTTTCCATATCTGTGCTGTAAGATAGATCATTATCTACTGATGGATCCTCTAGAAAATTCAATACAATCTTATTAATAACAACTGGGCGGTTAATCTCCTGTAGTCGGTGAACAATAATGGTGCTAAAGATAAGGATAAGAAGGTGCTATAGATAAGGATAAGAATGAGCAACAATCCTACATTGGTAAAGTGATCTGTTACAAGCGGTGATGAAGAGGTGATTGGAATAGTCAATTAACATTGTTGGTAGAGATTAACAGTTTGCAAGGAGGCAGTAAACGGCAATCGGAAATCTGTTTCACGACGATCTGGAAGTTGTTTCAGGCGTGAGACAGGTTTCCAGGCAAATTATGGACTGGCAAGTCCAAAAGTAAAGCCTATCGGCTAAATAGCAAAAAAGCAGTGTTACTAGGAAAACTCTGAGAATTTCTTACGATTTCCCCTAACATCCCCCAAATAAGCAGATAGCTGGTAACTTTGTCCCTATCTTTCTACATACATTTCCTGAAATGGGAGCCTTTGGGGAAACTTTCATTATCCCTATTTCAAAGGCAACCCATCCTGAAAACCATTAATTAATTAATTAATTAAATTAATAATTTAAACAATGATAATATATAAGATAATACAATAGTTTAAATATACAACTTATACTTAATATTAATATTTAAACTACTTATTTAGATATAAATTTAATATACTTTAGTCTTAAACAAAAATCAGTCACTTTGACAACTGAAAAGTGAAAACAATCTAAAAAATAAGTTCCGACTTTCAGCTTTATGATGGTTTCCTTTGACTTTACTTTTATCTTTAAATATAACTTAATAGTTTGTAAGTTTTTAAATTATTAGGAGTTAGTTTATTAGTCCAGATTTGTATATTTCAATGAAGATTGTTGGCTTTCAAACATGTATCTCTACAAATCCTAAAGGCAAACATAAAACCTTAGGCCAAGAAAGGCCGTCATGGGTTGAAACATTGACTTATGATAAGACTATGGCATGAATGGGCTAATGCTTGAGAGTATAAATTCTCCTTCACTTTGGGCTCAGCTCAACCCAGGGGGGTGTTCCTTAGGGTTTCCTTAACAAGACATACAAGAGAAATGAAATAACAGGGCTAAACCAATCAATAGCTTCACCCAATGCAGAGTAAACCCCAAGACTTGTCACTGAGTTTCTAACATACTAACTACTCTCAACAACATCCTCTTGCCATGCAACCATAAGATAACAACAGTGTCTATCACCCAAAATGAATCAACCTAACTTTTCATACACATGCAAGAGGGAAGCACACTAATATGCTTTTCTAAAAGTTTATCAATCTTAGGATTGCATATAATAAGGCACAAGTTACATCAATAGATAACAAGAGCATGGAGAAACACGGTCTACTCCTAAACTACCAAAGGCTCAAGGGAAATTATTGAGTTTTAAGATTGATGACTTCTCACCATAAGGACCAGTGCCTATCCAGTGGGCAACAGAGTCACAGCTTGTGATGAACACAAGAGCATACCTACAAGCCAACAATGGAACCAAATTTATAAGGTCATCCAGAAGCAGCACATAATATTGTCAAACAAAGGTAAGCTTTTGTGCTACAAGTTTGAATTTGAAGTTATCTTCTAAAGCTCTGGTTCCTGAGGGTATTTTCTGTATGGAGGAAGATAAGGAACCCCAGGTGTATAGAAATACACTAAGTTACAGAATCGTCTGTCTATAACCCCTGTTTCCGGGCATGAGCCGTATCCGAATCGGGTACTAATTGGAACAGCCTACAAATCAAGTAGGGTTCGGATTTTCCTAGAATAAAGCCTCTATTTCAATTTTGCAAGTTCTTGATTGACAGTTACAGTTTCTCGAGCTATTTGGGTAAGGTTTGAATTTTCCTCGAATACCCTTGTTTGCAGTTGGCATGGATACTCCACTACTTTCTTAGTATTTTGTGCTCCTCCTTCATGTAGGTTCATTGTTATTATTCTTCGTTCTATGGAGAAGGGAGAGTAGTACAAGCCTTCCTGCTTGGCCTATCATGGG
Organism: Sequoia sempervirens; assembly: GCA_007258455.2. Taxonomy (NCBI): domain Eukaryota; kingdom Viridiplantae; phylum Streptophyta; class Pinopsida; order Cupressales; family Cupressaceae; genus Sequoia; species Sequoia sempervirens. Next base: position 295,845,893 of record VDFB02000008.1, read on the forward strand.
AAACATCTTTCAGCTGAGAAAAAGGTCACACGAGTCTATGTATGCTCTCTCTCTGCAATACAGCCCACTGATGACTCTTTCTTTGGGCATGAAAATGGCAGTGATGGTCTCCTCTCCTGCCATGGCCGAAGAGGTCCTCAAAACTCACGACAACGTCCTTGCCGGGCATTCAAACCCCTTTCCCATCACAAGTCCTCGCTAGTTTTTGGCGAATACAGCCTTTACTAGCGCCACCTCCAAAAGACTAGAAGCTCTGCAACACCTCGAAACAGATCAAGTATTTCGCATGATTCAACTCATGTTTGAGGACAAGGGAAAGGTTGTGGATATCGGGAAGACAGCATTTTGCACAACTCTGAATGTGTTGGTCAACATACATTCTTCAGCACAAGCGTCTACGATCCGTACAATCCATCTTCTGTGGAATCAAAGATACCGTTGCGAAACTGATGGAGGTCTCTGGAACGCTCAATTCAGTGGACTATTTTTCGTTTCTTTGGTTCCTCGACCCCCAAGGTGTGTCTCGTGAGATGGGTAGGCATTTGAAGGCACTGTATGACTTCTATGATGTATTCATAGAGAGGAGGGTAGCCACCAAAAGCCAAAGCATTGATCGTGACAACTCCAAGGACTTTCTTGATGTTCTGCTTGATTTTTAATATTTGAATTTAGTATATATTTAATATATAATTTAAAATAATTTATTAATTAATATTATAAAATAGCTTAAATTTTTTAGCTATTATATATTATATTAGTGTATCGTTTATTAAATTATATAAACTATAAACTAAAGATAATATTAAATTTAAAAATTAAAAATACATTAAATTGTAAAATTATAATTAAATTAATTTGTATAATTATAATTAAATTAATTTGTAAAATTATAATTAAAAATTTGTATGTTTATACAACATTATTAATATAAATATATTTATATTTAATTTTTAATATATATATATCAATAATAAATTAATAAACTTAATTTATATATAAATAATAAATTAATATATTTAATTTTTAATATATAGATATTAAGAATAAATTAATATATTTAATTTTTAATATATATTTATGATTTTTATATTTTTTTGTATGGATGTACCCAAACATACCCAACCCCTCTCAAAAAAATTGTCGTACTCACGTACCATACCCACGATTCAGATTCCAATTCCGATTCGGCAACTTAGGAAATACATGAGTGAAAATGTATCAGTTTAATCAACTTTTGGGATAAAGAGGCCCGTGCAATTTGACTCTCCACCCTCCTCCTGAATATGTGAACTTGTATCAATGTAATTAGATTTCCACAATCCATATGATTTATGACAATGTGAACTTGTAGTTAAGATGTTCGACTGTAGTAATTTTCCCTCACCTTTAATCTTCTATGAACCTATTTCTAGTATCTAAATAAAGGTTCTGATTTGTTTAGCTTTCTTGAGTGGATTAAAAGGTTTTTTACAGGGATCTGGAGAACTTCTAGTTACCGAAATCCGGTGCTTTGATGCCATTTTTTGCAGCTCTTGGATGCCTCATCCAAGTTACTTATAGAAAAATAACAATAACAATATGACTCAGTATTAACAATTTATAACATTATTCAATAATCTACTCTCAAGACATTGACAGCCGGTTCATCAGTTGATGTCTCAGATTACTAATTTCTCTGCTACTGAGTGGAACCGGCCCAGCTATAAATTCATCCACTATCAATTCAATTATCAGGAGATTTGGGTACTCATACAAATATGGGATCCTGGTACCCAAGCCAATGTTTCCAAGTGACTATGAAATAAATCCTTTAAAGTGGGGGAAAAATATACAACTTTGTTATCTGACTTAAAAGTGGGACAGGTTGACAGAAAAGCATGCAAACAGAGTGCCAATAAAAGAAATTTCAGTTGATACTGTTAGAAGAAAGAATATCTTCACCTCAGGTACAAACAAAGCATTTTTAGGTCCAGTTGCATTTTGAATAGCTGTTCGAATATCGTCATCAGTTAAATCATCGCATGGATCCACAAGCTGTGGCAAAAGCAAACAATACAATGTACTTATTTCAATGAAATATGCAAAAGAAAAAAATTAACAAACTCAAGACTTTAGATAGAATACACAAGTTTAGAGTCATGAAGAGCTAAAGATGCTTATGCAGATTGGAAATTTTTTTTGCAGCATTAGAATTATAGATTAAATAAGTTACCTCTAAACTCTTGACATAAATTGACTGAAAAATATAATGGATTCGAGCTCCTCCCGACAGCTCTGCTGTAGACATTTCTTCATTTTTACCCTCCACCACTGAGGTAAATGCTGCTCAATAATCCAGGAGAGGAGAATAACGGCATCAATAATCGCCTGAAGAGGTCACTCTTACGAAGAGTATCCAACAAAAAATTAATTGTCACGAAATAAATAAAATAAACAACATCTTCAGATGAGAGGTTGCACTTTAAATAGATCTAAAATCATAGTAGTTCTTTGTTATGCCTTTCTACATAGGCAGAGAACATGCATGCCTTCTCTTTTCCTTTGGCTGTTTTCTCGGTGCACCTTGCTGTCCTATGCATCAGTTATGTGCAGTTTCACCACTTCAAATCCAATAATATCAGTAGTGAAAAAATTCTACTGGTATTATCTTTATTTTTATTTTTCCAGTGGTGATATTACATGTTCCAAACACATAAAATAATAAGGAAATGGGAAAATTAATTGAGATTTTGCCAAGATATTTTATCTTTTCTAAGGAAGGATGGTTCTATGGATAAATTTACTTCAGAAGCAAAAACTCGTCAATATATCACAAGGTGCCTATTCAAATCAATGGCAATGTAATAAACATTAAATATTATTTTAAGGCACCACTTGAAGTATTAACCTTAGGACAAGTTCCATGGTATTTCTTTAAATACGAGTATGTCGTTGGTCATTGAATAAAAATTATATTTTATATTTTGCCAAAATTTCTGAAGATACTAATACAACTTTCTTTTTCTTATAACAGTTTGCCATATACAATGGAAGGAGTGTACAGTTTGGTGATGTGGGTGCACCTGCAGATGCAAAGAAATGAACCTTTGGGCCCTTTAGATAGTGGTCCAAGTATGGTTCTGGGACACCAGAGCTCCAATTCATTGCCACTAAGGTTCTGCCCCAAGAGGCATCCTCTTCAGTGGCAAAAAGAAAATGTATCATAAATGAAAGAAATTGTCTTCACCTATGTTGAAGACTTCACATATAAAGAGTCTCATATAAATGCACAAAAACCTTTGAATCACTTCCCTCGCAAAGGAAAAGTAATTAGAAAGTTCTCAAAGATCTAGATTGAATTTTAATCTTGACATACTAACTCAAGCCTAGGACAAATGTCTAGCGAATTGTGATGCACTAAGAAACATTGTAACTGGAGAAAGTTCTATGGCATCTTCTTCTACCCATATTTTTGGATCTCGTTTTCATTTTCACAAACATCACCATATTGGGAAGATGTAGAGAGTGTAAATAATGAGGATGGGTTTTATTTTGTTATTTGACTTCCACATTTCTGTGCATTTAATTTATTTGAATACTGCTGTATCCCACTCAATCTCAGTGTTTTGGATTCAAAAATGTAACTTGCATGTTAGGACACTGTCTAGCATCAAGATCAATAGATGCAGAAAGTTCTCCTTGAATTCAAATACCTATAACTAACATGCAAATTATGGTTGACAAACGGCTACTCAATCTGGAGGGAGGGGAAGGCATGAGATAGAATCTATTCTTTCAAGCCTTTTGAATGGAAAAATAAAAGTGGTTCATGGGCATGCCAATCAATCCTCATTCGCCGGAGGAAAGAGATCAATGGCCTAGAATTTATTTCAGTAGCTGCAGTAAGTTTGAATACTCTTGTTATCCAACTCAATCTCAGTTTCTTACTTGTGTACATGTTTTTCTCTTCCTGATTTTTTTCATTAATATTGTGCATAATTCATAGACATGTCCCATCTACACCAACTGTAAAATAAAACTTGTCATGCATACAATGGTTTAAACACTGTCCCTAATCAAAGGATTTGATGCCAATATCTAAACAGGAACATGTCTAAACAGAAAGGCTGCAAGCAACAAGTTTACAATTAAAATTCAAACTGAAATAATGTCAAATACCTTCTGAGTATTTTGTCAGAATGTTGAGTAACAAAGCTCCCTGGCCAGCCTATGAACAACCAAACACAAGAAATTTAAACACTAAAAATATTGAACATCAAATAAAAATGATTAGCAGTTGGATAGCAAAAGAAAAATACTCTTATAATGAGCATGTGCAAAATTAAAACACGAGGCAGAAATTTAAAATAGATCCAATAGGCTTTTAATTTTAAAATAAATCTATTAATGGTTTGTTATCAATAGTAATAGAAAAACAAAACAAAAATTTAGCTCAAATGGTGCACAAAATTTCAGTTTACATATGATTCTATGATGCAAACACTGTCACCTTTCAATTTATTTGGTATCATGATTCACTCTTATTTGGGTAACGACAGTAAATACTATGCTCAACTGAATACGTTGACACTTACCCTAGATTCTGTGATCTCACCATATGTGGCAAGCTCCTTGACCACACTGACCATTTGAGCATTGATTCGTGCCTTCAGTCCAGGTAGAATTGCTCTGATGTGTTGCACCAAAATCTGAAGCCAAGCAAAAGAATAATGAAGTTAAAACAAGACAATCCCATTAAGTTCAGACAAAAATTCAAGGTCCAATAGCTAGCCAGGCAAAAAAAGGTCTTTGAAATCATAGAACCTACTTTCATCAAAATAATTATGTAGACAATGGAAACCAAAAATATGTGGTAAAAGGCATTAGTGTATTACATGATTCAATTTTTTGGCCAATTGAGGAATGCCACATCTATCAGCTAACCTGTGGTACACCTACATAAATCGATTGAGTAAAAAGTTAAAACACGTGCAGATAGTTCACGTAAATAATATTACTTTGACTGATGCACAGAACTATGTAAATGAGCTACATGTAAACCTCACCGGACGACTGCGGAAAAACTTCTCCTCATAGGCAAGAGCATCTTGGATGCTCTTATTCCCATTGATGTCCTGTTTCATAGCATTCCCATAAAAAGAAACTTTCAAATAAGTATCTTAAAATATTATCATCTACACTATGAACAAGCAATTAACATATTAACAAAATAATTTCCATTTACCAACTACAGTTTATAGTCTATATAATGCATCCAGAATACTTGCAAAATTAAAGGTTACAGGAAAATATTATAGACATCCTTCTGAATAAAAGTTTATAATTCTTACCAACTCCCACCATACACTTCATTATGCTTTATACCATAATAACTTTTGCATGGTTTTTACAGGTCACAATTCTAAATTTTTAAATTAAAAAAGTAGAAGCTGCCATGCCCCCGAAATTGCAACATTAAAATATAAATATAAATATTAACAATTTAACATTATTATTTTTATAACCATTATAATATAAAATAAAATATATAAAACTAATATCAAAATAAATATATTAAGATATAATATATTAATATAAAATAAAGGGAAATACAATTATGGGGTAAGGAGAGATTAATCATCACACATATAGGACAGCAGGAGCAGCGATTATGTTTGAATAAAAAGAAAAAAAGGAAAGGCAACGATTCAAAAAGACAAGACAGCACTGATGTATGAAGCCAACGATTATTAATATGGTTTCCTAGGCAGCAACTAACATGTTCCAAAGAAAATGATCAGTGGGTGCAAAGGCAGCGATAGAAATGAATAAAAGATTAAGGATTAAAAAGTGTAAAAAAGGCAGCATGGGGAATAGTTAACAAAGGTTATGACCTTTTAAAAGGGATATCACTTTTCAAAAGGGTGTCTCTCTTTACAGAAACACAAGGATATAAATGGAGGGAGAATGTGTGAGAAATAGGGAGGAAGATATCAGGATATATACTTGAAGAATTAAGATAAAGTCTGATATATGAAAGCAATCAGAAATAAATAATAATCTGTACTTAGAAAGGCACCAGTAAATAATTATGATAAGGGATTGGGAGATCAAGGACATCAATGAATGGAAATCAGTTAGCAGAAATAGAATATCATTTGGGATTAGAGCAGATATCAAGGAGTCTGTAGAAGATCGTTCAATGAGGTATATATGAAGACAAATTATAAATCAATAATAAGGGAAGTAAGTTTAATACAATTACATATACATATACATATATTTATGATTATTCAATGAATCAATAATGATGCTTGCAGCAATTATTGAGCCTTTTAAGTAATTATGATTCTTTAATATAAGTATGGATAATATATTTTTATTTGTTTGATTTACACTAATGATATCTTTTGAATGTTAAGAAAAGATCAGATCTGGATATTGATAGTAGTTAAGGCAAATAGCAGAAGTAATCAATCAACAGCATAGCCTCTCATATATATGCAGCTGATCCAATCAGAGTAACATCAGAATCAATTCATGTGGTATGATGCTTGTTTGATCAAGATAAATATAGATATTAAACACCGATATAATAGCATATTATGTAGCATATCTTTACTGATATTATTAACAGTGATATGATTCTGGTTTGGCAATAATTGGTCACGAAGGGATGAGGCAGGACTGCAAGGAGGGGGAACTGTGAATGATTCCTCACTAGGTATGGCACCTCATGATAATGGTTAAGGACCACATGAGGCTAGGGTGGAGGATCAAGGACACCCTATTGCAGCCCCTACTATCCCCACTTGAATCAATTGTTGAAGTAAATAAAGAAGGGTCTTCAATCATAAGAGGAGGGTTTGGCATGATGGAGGAGAATGGTGTAAAGCCCTCACTAGGTACACCACCTCATGATGATGGTTAAGGACCACATGAGGCCACAGAGGATAAGGTCCTGTTGTTGGCCCTGGGGTAGAGGATACTTGGGGCACCTCATCACATCCTCCTCATTATGGTTGAGCCCACATAGTCCTTGGGACTCGTTATAGTGATATATATAATCTCTATTAGACCTAGAATTAAATGTATTTCATGGATTATGCCTATCATATTTATCTAACGTGGTTGCAAGTTTCCATAACCAAATTTACATCATCTCAATTTTGAGTAGGGAATTATATCTTTAACTATAATCTGCTATTGGTTTCATTTGGAATTGTGATTTCAGGGCAAAGTATTAGGTGATCCCAAAAGGGGAAATTACAGAAACACTTATAGAAATTGCTGTCATCAACCAAGGTTTAGTTTCATCAAATGAAACAACACATGTAAATGAATGCAAAACAGGTGATAGATGAAATACTAGTAATAAGAAAGGATTGGATGAGTATGATGAGAGAATCTTGAACTGAGGCTTTATTAATATTGTATGTTGAAGCTGTTGGTAATAAAGTGCTCTTTTTGACTTAATACTCATAGTAAGACTAGTTAGAGTTGATTTCTAGATTTACAAGGCTTTAAATTGGCATAGAATAAGATATCACTCTCATCTTAACAAAGTGCACGAAGACTTAATAGATAGCATATTCTACATACCAAAATTAATATGTAAAAATGCATGTATCCACTTCTGTATAAAAAAATTGAGCACAAAATATATAATCAAATAAGTTCATTTGTCATTGAAATCAAAGGGCTGTTGTATAATCCAAATAACATATAAAAATTTACCCAAAGCCTGGTGTATGAAAAACAGGGCACAAAAGCCCTAAACCTAAAACTATCATTAATGACTGAAATCGGTCTACCTTAGTTACCATGTTCGCAAAAAAAGGATTCCTACTGCAGGTAAAAAGATATTAAATGCAGAATTCTAGAAAAGAATGGAAAGAAAAGTTCAGAAAAGCATTTTAAAATATTTTATGTTTATATAAAAGAATATAACATAAATGATAAAAATGTAAAATTCAAATCAGTGACCTTGGCTGAGCAAGGCTGTAGAGCTTGTACAGAAAATAAACTATGATAACAATAAAAATAAAAAATAAAACAAAACAAAAGCATCCAGCCTAATAAGAACTGATTCAATGAAACAGCAGAAATTGCTTCAGTTGCTCCACCTTTTTCGTCTGTCCCTGATGGGGTTGGGGACGATCCCATCCTTCCATCACATGAATACGAAAGCTTGCCTCTCTCCTTCACGACAGATCATCCCGCCCCTCCATCTGTACTGCCTACATCCACCAGTGATCCCCCATGCTTCTCATCGATCAAGGAGGTTGAGCGACTCTTGTATCCCTCAGAAATTGCTTCAGTTGCTCCTACTCACAATCGCACACCTGCCCCCAAAGGGACACAGATCTGCTTATTCAGAAGCTTCAGGAGTTTATGTTTCGGGCACTTTGAATGGTGATTAGCAAGCAGGTGTGGGGCTGTTCCAAGATCCACCTCAAACCCCATTATCATTTCTTTCAAATCTCTCTGTGCTGCTGTTTATTCTGAATCATGTCCTAAAACTCCTTCTGTCACTTCCATTAGCAAAGACAAGCACTTATTGTAGACTATTTTCCCGCAGAGCTTGAACATTCCACCAGAAAGGATGATACACAACCATGGAATGTAACTCAGTAAAAAGATTGGCAGTATAGACGTGCAGTGGAAAGCCACAATTCTGTTGCCTTCTTTGCAGATGATGATCAACACATTACAGGGTTGTTTATAGCAGAAGATCACAGAGCTGGGTTTATTTCAAGAGAGCAGCAACCTCATGTCTACCCTGTCTAATGGGCAGGTTCCATCTTCCACTGCCAATGTTATTCTGTCCCCTAGGTCAGAATAGGATTCTGAAAGTAAGGTTTTTTCACAAGATACTCATATTAAGACAGTGGAGTTTGGGAAGGATGTGGACAAATCAGAAGATTGGCTCCAGCAAGTTACTTTCATCTGTAAATTTCAGAATTTTTGGCCATGTTTGGCTAAGTTGCAAAAATGGCTGCCACATTATTGGAAGCCCCTAATAAGAAGCTATTGCTATTTGCCCCTGTACCAAAGGCTGGTTTCTGTTTATTTGAAAAGCTCCCTTGAACAGGGATGCTCTTCTCTATGCAAGCCCTTGGATTTTAGGATAACTTGTAAAGTTGTAGGGCTTTTTTGGGTTTCAAACCTTGGCATCCTAACTTCAATCCGTCTCTTAATCCTTCCCTGTTTCTCCAGTTTGGTTTAGGCTCCCTAATCTTCCACTTTGTTCTGGAAAGAACTGGAAATTCTTGCTTGTGTGGCAATGAGGTAGATGAGACTGCCCACTAGTTGCCTGAATGTCGTTTCATCGACCGGAGGTGAATCAGAGTTGGCTAGCAACTTCAGCCCCTTCTCCATAGGTGTGGAGGCAGGTCTGCAATCCTACATCCAAAATTTGTCAAGCAGACTTCAAGCATATCTAGACTGAAAGATAAAAATACTATCAATTGTCTGCCAAACCTCAATACCCAAACAATAATGGAGAAGCCCCAAACCTGTCATGTCAAAAGCCTGACACAAATCATGTTTGATTGTTGCAATCAAATGTGTTGAACTGCCAGTAATGATCAAGTCATCAACATAGATAACAAGAAACAAAATATCATGACCAGAGTGTTTGACATACAAAGTACTGTCAGAAGAGTTGCGCTAAAAACCATGATCAACCAAGTACTGATCAATCTTGATGTACCATGCACGAGGGGCCAATTTCAGTCCATAGAGTGCTTTGACCAGTCTACAAACCTAATACTCTTTTCCGGCAACCTTGAACCCAAGAGGTTGCGTCATGTAGACTTCTTCCTGCAACTCACTATTGAGAAAGGCACTCTTGACATCCATTTGATGAACTGTCCATCCAAACCGGGCTGCAATAGCGAGAAGAAGACAAATTGTGCTCATCTTGGCAGTAGGAGCAAAGGTCTCTTCATAATCAATGCCCTCCCACTGTGTGAATCCCCGAGCAACTAATTTGGCCTTGTATTTATCCAAAGTACCATCTACATGATACTTGACCTTATAAACCCATTTGCAGCTGATAGGTTTCTTCCCAGGAGGAAGATCAAAAAGAACCCAAGTGTGATTCTTCAGAAGACTATGATATTCGATCTCCATAGCCTTTTCCCACTTTGGAATTCCTTTGGCCTTTGAATATGTATGAGGCTCGTAGATGTTGTGGATGTTGGCCATAAGAGCAAAATTGACTATGTTTTGTTGCTTGCTCTTTCTACGAACTGATCTGCCCTCAATGAGTTCATCATCATGAAGATCTCCAATAGTCTTGAGCCACCACTTAGGTCGTCGAGGAGAAGTACCAACATCTAAAATAGGAGAAACAACATCTCCTGGGATTTCTGGAACAGAGTCATCTGGATGTGAGTCCTGAGGAAAATCGGGTGGTGCTAAATCATGACTGGTAGACTCCTCATCTTCAGAGTCAGAATGCTCTGAAGCCCTCCCATCAGGTTAACCAAGAGGAAGACGAACACCCTCATCATGAACCTTCATAGGCTGATCCGCAAGACTGGGACCAATAGTCTCATCAATCACAACATCACGACTAAATATGAGACGATCTGTCTCCACATCAATCAACCTGTATGCCTTGTGATTATCATTGTAACCAATAAACATAAGTTGTTGGCTCTTGGAGTCCAGCTTGGCACGTTTAGTGTCTGGAATCCATACATGAGTTGTAGAACCAAAGACTTTCAAATGGCCAACCTTAGGATTACATCCTAACCAGGCTTCTTCAAGAGTCGTCTTCTTAACAGCCTGTGTAGGTGACCGATTCAGGAGGTAGACTGCAGTATAAACAACTTCAACCCAGTATTTCTTAGGTACATTTTTGTACTCCAGCATAGAATGAGCCATTTCAGTAATGGTGTGATTCCTATGTTCAACGACACCATTCTACTGAGAGGTGTATGGTGTAGTGAGTTGGCGTTTAATGTCGTGTGTAGCACAAAAAGAAGAGAAGTCGGCTAAACAAAACTCCCCCCCATTATCTAACCTTAGAGTAACAATCTGAGAACCTGATTCCTTCAAAACTAAGGCCTTAAACAGCTGAAATGTACTAAACACATCTGATTTATGTTTCAAAAAATACACCCACATTTTTCGACTAAAATCATCAACAAATAATAAAAAATACCTAGACCTAGTAACAGATGGAGTGTTCATTGGTCCACATACATCAACGTGAACCAATTGAAGGACCTTGGAGGCTCGCCAAGAATCACCATCCGAGAATGGTGTCTAATGCTGCTTCCCAGCTTGACAAGCTCCACAAACTCCATGATTTTGAGTTTGGATCTCAGGTAGACTAGCAACCAAACCCTCCCGAGACAATTGAGAGAGATAGTGCCCATAACGCTGATGCCAAAGTTTACTGATGGAAGTACTCCCGGCTGCCAAAGCGTGCTCCTGAGAATCACCAAAATCAGCAAATCTATATAGACCATGATCCTCAAGTCCCATAGCAATTGTAGTACGAGTCTCCCGATCAACAATGCTGCAGGTGGACAAACTGAAAACAACATCCAACTGGGGAGAATGCCTCATGATCTGGCTAACGGAGAGGAGATTATGTTCTGGAACATAGTAGACATCAAGAAAGCGTAAATTTCTTCCTCCTGAGTGAATCTGAACAGTGCCCTTACCAGCAACTATGTACTCTTCACCTCCTCCAAAAAGGACAGAATCAAAGAATGGTGCGAATTTTGTGAACCAATCCTAACGATGAGTAAAATGCCATGAAGCCCCGGAATCAATATACCAGGTAGAAGATTGTACTGGATCTGCTATTCTCTTGGCCATAAACACATAGAATGCAAATTCTTTTTGCTCAGTGTGCTCGGCAACATTTGCTTTTTGTTGAGACCCTCCCTGCTTCTTTTGTTCAGAAGCCAATCGAACCCGACAATCAGCCTTCATGTGACCATACTTATGGCAATAATTGCACTAAACATTCTTTTTCTTCTTGTTGTCCTGAGAAGAACTAGAGCTTTTCAGCTGAGAAGTTTGTGCCTTCCCTTTGTTCTTAGCAGAAGATTTGGCAGAGAACGCTTGCTCTGTGGAGGTGGAATTGCTACTACTTCCAAACTGCTATCTCCAACGATCCTATTGTAGAAGCTTGTTACACAAGTCTAGAAACTTCAAGTCAACAATTGTTGAAATAATATTGAGCGTTTCAATGAAATGCTCATAAGATTTTGGCAAACTCTTCAAAGTAATGACGACCATGTCGTCTTCCTCCATTGTGCAACGAATCGCCTCCAACTGATCACAAATGTCCTTAATCTTCGTCAGATATTCCTGTAAGGACATATTCTCATCCATCATGATGGAAAAAAGCATGTTCTTGAGAAAGAACACTCTACTCTTGTCGGAGGTTTCATGAAGGGCCTTCAAATGATCCCAAATTTACATAGCAATTTTGCCAGACGGTACCTGAGGTAGCTGCTCATCTGTGACTGAAAGTTTGATGAGCATGGTGGCTTCCCGATTGCGTTCATCCCATTTATCCTGATCCTTTCCGACTACAGTGGGACGAGTTGAGTTCCCCAAAACGACCTGATCGAGGCAATGATATTCAAAGATCGTAATCATGCACTGCTTTCAGGTGTTGTAATTCTTCCCATTGAACTTTTGGCTGCTTTTGAGCATTATATTTGTCAGAGATGCCATCACAAACGCCAAGGTCAACCTGGTGAAGGCAAAACGAAAACAAAAACAGCACAAATTCAAAGCAAAAACCCTAGCACGAATTTCGAGGCACTTTGAAGACAGAACCCAAAAGATCTGAAGAGTACCCAAAAAATGTTGCTGAAAACCCAAAAAAATTCTAGATACTCGAAAAATTTCGTTAGCACCCACTTGCACAAATTTCGAGGCACAAACTTCGAGACACCTAGAAAAGTCGGAGAACTACCTAATTGAGCTCTCGAAAAACCCACAAGGAATCTATGATCAAAAAAAAATTATGACTTCAACCAAAGAAGATAATCCCAAAACCCTAGCCGCAAGTCGCATTTTCAGAAAAATACTGAAAAACGACCTCAAAAATCTACAAATTGCATCTAAAATCAGACACAGATTATGTCCAAAGGCAGAGAAGACTTGGAGCCTAAGCTAGGGCAGAGATGACGTCCAAAACGGAGTCAAAATCGCAAGAAAAAGAGTAAGATAAAACGCATTTTGCCAGGTCACAACCAGGAATAGTAGAAAACGTGCCGAAACCCAAAGATCGTGTGCAGCAAAGAGCGTGGATTTAAACCCGTCGGTGCCCAAAAACAAGTGTAGAGCGCGAGCAGAGAGAGGACGGGTCGTGTGTCTATAGAAAACCCAAAAACGTCGCACGATCAGGAGAAAAACGCAGAAAAACCGCCCAAATATAGATGAAAATCGTGCCCAGGAATGAGTAAAAACATAGCTCGATTTTCTCATAATTGTGCCCCAAAAAAAAACACATTTTTCAATAGACGAAAAATCTTCATGAAAATGCAGACGAATTTTTAGAAAGAGGGTTTTGATTTTCAATAAGTAGAAACCCATGAAAATCTTCAAGTAAGAAACCTCAATTCATTTTTCAAAAATACTCGCGAAAAATCAATCTTCAAGCTCTTAAGAAAATTTTCTTTTGAAATTTTAGAAGACCAATATTTTTCTTCAATCACCTGGGCTCTAATACCATGTTCTGGAAAGAACTAGAAATTCTTGCTTGTTATTAACAAGGAGAACAGATTACATTATATAGCAATGGCAAAGCACTGTAGTCATAAATGAGTCTAGCTACTGACATTTAAGAGACCAACTACCTCTACCTACAGACATTAAATGTCTACCTACCAGAAACAGTAGACAATAACAAAATATCTAATCTACTTAAATACATCATAATTGACCATTAATAATATAAGAATATATTATTCTAACACACTCCAGTTTTGGAATGATGTGACTTTCTTCCATTGGCAACTCACTTGGTAAACTTATCAGTCCAGGATTTGAATCAGATGATGTGTCATTTCACTTATGCTAGAATTCTTGTGCCAATGGATTTATCCAAAAAGCTTACTTTAATCTGTTCATACAGCTCCTTGACCAAAGCAGGCTACCTGGTGGAAAGGAGCCAAACAGCAGCGCCACCTGGTGTTTTGTGCAATTCCTTAAGTTTCTTCTTCTTCTGAGTCCAAAGACAAGGTTTCTCCTCTTGTTTTTCCTGCTGCCTCTGCTGTCGAAGACGGATTGAATTGGCAGATCTGATCCAAGATTTCAGCATTCTCTTCTGGTATTTTCTTCAAAGCTACCTACCTCCTTGAAGTCCAAACTATCTTCAGATTTTCCTGTTTCTCCAAACAGTAATTCTTCTCCTGTAGAGTCTGTGGAAACTTCTCCTAGGGCCCCATGAAGGAATGTTCCTCTTCTTTTTGTCAACAAAATGGAGTAGCCCCTCTATTGATGAATTTGTTCTTGGCTTCTAGAGATGATGGCATTGATCATGTGGTTGACAGTGCAGATGTTTCAATTACTGTCAAAAATAGGAAGCCCTTCATCTATTAAGGACAATGCTCAACACAGTATGTCTCTCCAATCCCATTACAAGAAGAGATAGCCATTGTATTGGCAAGGTGAAGAGCACACACTTATACTGAGAGGGGGGGGGGGTGAATCAGTATAAGAACAATTTTAAACTTTTAAAAACTGAATAATCAAAACTTGATAGTGCAAATGAACCATAAGAAAAATGAACACCAGTTTTACGTGGAAAACCCTTTCGGAAAAAAACCATGGCAAAATATTTGTTTTGCCTTTCATTAAAAAGTAGGCACCAACCTACAGAAGACACCAATCTTTGATTACAAAAGTGAGCACCAACTCACAGCTGAGCACCAGTACATCAAAAAATGGTAGACACCAATCTACACACTTGCAGGTATAATATCTTTTTAATGAAAGACGAATATCAGCAAACCCCTTCTTTAAATCAGCTTCTTCAAAACTGAACTTTATCTCCGCAGTTATCTTCTTGTCCAATTCTGCCCCTTACACCATTTTTCTCCTTCTAATGGCAGCCCGCAATCTCATGTCTGCTGCATTGCTTCTTTTTCACTCACCCCTTTTTTCTATCTAAAAAATATAGCATTAATCTCCTTTTATAAAATTAAACCTATAAGGCGCTTTTTAATTTTCGCATGCATCAGTTATTGTGCTATCTTTCTTTTTGCATGTTTTTTTCTTTCATGCATAAGGGGCACTGCTTTTTTGCATGCTGGTGCTGTTTTTTTCTATTTTTTATGCTTTTTCATGTTTTCGCTTTTTCTGTTATTTTACGTTGGCGCTGCTTTTTTCTTTTTGCATGCTTTGCTTTTCCTTTTTGCATGCAATTATCCAACTCCACGTTTCATGCAACCACTCATTTATTCAGCTCCACCTTTCATGCAATATATCGTTGCATGTCCTTTAATATATTGTTGCATATTTCCTTTGACATCAATGACAATATTCTAACACGAGGTTGTGTCTCAGCAGCTCAATCGAAGAGCTTAAAGTGATGCTGTTTATTTGAGTCGATTAATTTATAGATTCAGATATAGGTATTTTTGTTTGGGTGTTTGATCTTCCATCAGCCCTGGTAGTTAGCTTTTCACTCGTTTGCAGGTCTCAATACAAACTTGAAATGTACTCACTACTTGATTTTGAAAGCTACAATACAAAGAGCAAGGGCCCTAAGTCCCTCATTCATGTATAAAAAATTAAAAAAACTGATTCAATGAGTCTGAAAAATCCAACTCCAACAGGATCTAATAACTAAGAAAGCAGCTGGACTATCTTAGTCTGTACTGGTGCTTTTCTCAAATCACTTAATTGTACCTTACTAACTGGCAAGGTGAATAGGCCCAACCAGTTATGTTAGCCATGAGGGCTAATGCCACCCACTAGAGTGATTAATTATCAATACAAACAGCATTAAAACCAACCATAGTGATTTTACCTTGGCATTTCAGAAGCCCAATTTGAAAGCACTGGCAGTTAACAGTTTACTGAATCCCTGTAGGGAGTCTCAAATAAGATATTGAGATTGAAATGGGGGAATCTCAGTCAGGAATATTGAAAAACCATGCATGAGCATACTGATGACAAACTTTTAAGTTTTTAACCTCCTAAACTTAACAAACACATATGACCTCCCTAAAGAGATCAACAACCTTCATATTCAAATGGTTAAATTGATCAGGGACATGACGAACATCAAATGCTCTACTGTCTGTGTTATTTTTAAAGCAATATCATGATCATCAAATGTCCACTCTAATTCCTATTGGATTTTATTTCCTGATTTGTTTATAAATAGAAATATTGACTTTATAATAGGTGAGACCTTAAACACCACCATCTCTAAAAAAGATGGCAAAACATTTAACAAACCTTCACAGCATTAAGAATATTATAGCCATGTAGACATGTAATTATATAGTAGGCAGAACTCTATTACATGGGAGGGCTGAAAAGAGAAGGAGAAGTAAAAACAGTCAAACTAGTAGCCCAAGCAAAAAGATACAAGCAAACTTTTTGAACGCCACAGTAGATTAAAGTTGAGAAATTAAGAAAGTCATTGACATCTATAATCCAAAGAAAGAAAAGGAAGAAGTAGAACATAATATTTCACTGGTGCAATTTGAACATTTGCCTTCATAGACATGCAGAGAAGCCTGATGAAATCATTGTTGGGATTACTTTATACAAAGATAAGTGACAGATATTAAGCATACCGCTTGACTGCGATTAACAACTCCAACATAACCCAAGCGCAAGGGAATCACATTTCCAAGAAGGAAATTAGTAGCATCAGTTCCCCTATCCATAATATCAAGCTGGAAATATGCAATTCACAAGAAATTACATTTTGAAAATTCATTAAAAGAATAGACAGTAATTCTCTAATAAAACCAATCAACAATTTATTTTCTTTACTTTTTCTGGTTTCCTTACCTTTGTAATCACGCCTATAGTTCGATGACCTGAAATAAGGATATAAATCCCAATATTAGAACACCCAACACAGAAAAAGCAATTAGATTCAGTAGGCCTATACACTTGAAAAGACCTACAACATCCGCTAAGGACATATTAGAATGCAAGACTTTAAATCAAGATCTCAAGTAGCTATCTAAACATACTTCAAAGTGAATTACCATCAGCATCGGCAATTCTTGCCATCTGAAGAGCATCAGAATTTGATAGGTCTGCATTTGCAGGTGAAACAGCTAATATGATACATGTTTCATGCTTGATATATGACATAATCATTGTTCTAATCCGAGCCTCAATGTCAGTAGGTTGATCACCAACTGGAACCTTGGTTATGCCAGGCAAGTCCACTAAAGTTATGTTAAGAACATTTGGAGAATAGATTTTCAACCGAATTTGCTTATCAGAGACACCTTTGTTAACTCCAACTTCCCTCTCTGTTTCTGCCTGCAACATTTTAGTGCGAAGTTAGAGGTTCAACAATAAAAGATTTGATAATTTTTCTTTTTGTGTATAGCTAGAATCCACAAATCCCTCCCATATGCAAAATGAAATAGATACTAAGGATGGCATGAAAAAGATTTATTTTTCACAGATTGGACCAACTAAATCTAATTACAAACATTCCAGTACATGGCATTTCTTATATTGCTTGCATATAATGGAAACTCACTTTCACCCTATTAAAATAAACATACAATATCATGATGTTAAAGAAGCATTGAAAAAATTATGTGTAATCAATTATTTCCAATTTATTAGACGTCTTAAAGCATAAGCTTGTCCAGCAATAATTGCAGCATCCACATGATATGTAGCATATAATGCTTTATTTCAAATAAACAGTTGTTACGTAAAAGGTTCCAAGATGTCTCTTATTTGACAAGATAATAACCTTTTGCAATATTCAATTTAGGGTTGTGCAGAGTATAATTGACAGATAACCCATATGATATAAGATTTCCTACTTATTGATGAATCGGACCATTACAAATGAAGTCCACTTATACATTCCTATCAATATTGAATTGAAAGAGTTCTAAAATTTCTAAGTAAAGGGGAGTTTTCAATTCATAAGCATCCCAAAAGAGGAAAGAATAACTAATCATGAGTTAACTAACAAAAAGTATGCTGAATACAAAGTTAAACGGCCTATTAAATAGTACTAGTATTGAGTCTTGACTAAGTGCCTCTCATAAACATTATATCTTCCATAACATTACTATTTCTTTTTAAATTTCACATCAATTCAGTGAGGAAGATGTCTCCCCCTTTGAGATACTTCAAACTTAAAGCATCAATTTTAGAAACTGTCATTGCCAGTAACAGGTTGTCATAATATTATGATGCCAGAAGATAATGCACTTGAGTTAGTTGAGCAATGATATGGATATTCTAATTTTATTTTATTTTCCTTTCTGTTAGTTAGAAGAATTATCAATTTTCTGTCCGTTACACCCACTTTTCTATCAGGTATGAGTTACGTCAGTTGCTCATATGTTTCTGCAAGTTAGCTGAGTTACATGTAAAAGTTTATTATGACATGCACAGAGAGAGAAACTCATTAAGGGATAAATAATAATAAATAGGCCTTACTCCTTACAGCCCCATATGTGTCTTGTAGAAGCAATTCTTGTGCACAGGTCTGAATAAGTTTTGCCCAAGGGCAACAACAATCATACTGTGCTTGTACATTTCTTGGCCAAAAATTGGTGTCATAACTCCACAGGAAAGTCTCTCTTATGTTCAAAATATTAACTGGAACTGATGGTTTTTCCTGCAGTTCTGTTCTCTTTCCATTTTGAGAGCAGATAGATATTTGTTTTGTAATTCAATTTTCTTGAACAGAAGAAAATACTTTTGTTTGCAACTATTCAGATTTTCAGATTGCAGTTTTCCATTCTAGCTTGAACTTTCAGAATGTGTCAGAATTTTATTATTATACTCCAGAAGTGAGATTGAAATTTCCTTTTTTCAAACCTAGGGTTTCTCCCTAAAGTTGGAGCATCTGTAACAAGCTATAGTTGGAGTCATAACACATAAACCATGATCTGTCAGATTGAATAAAATTTACATAAGAGTTTACCATTCAAATGTTTTATTAAAGTGTCAAAAGCAGGTGTCAATCACAGCAGATTTGCAAAATCATTGATGGACATCTGAACCCGGTGCCCATAATTAGTCTATCGTTAGATTCCAGATGCAAGCAGTGCTATGGTATCTTCATTATACAGTAGGTAATATTACCAAAAAACTGTTGATGACTGATATGGAAAAAGAAGACTGTCAAGACAACCCTGAAGGTGACCATATCAGAGCGCCCTAATTTCATTTTTGCAAAAGCTTACTTTTATCATTTATCATTTCTATGTTGATGATTTCTCCACTGCAGTCATGTCCACAAACCCCAAGCATTGCCTTTACAATATCTCCTGAGATCATTTATCCTGATAGAAGTTAAGTTTTTACAAATCTCAACCACTTATCTTAATCAACACATTCATTTTGCAGGTAATAGTGTAAGTCATCTACTGTATCTACATGCAATAACATGGTGTTGTAAACTTGATATCTTTATAGTTCAAATTGCAGAAAAAGGACACTGAATCTCCATGCTTGTATTTTTGTCATTTAGAAACAACTTAAGTACTCCTCATTTTAAAACATTTGCTTTTCAAATTGGCATTATTCTACAAAATCTATTCAAAGAATGAGGCATTTACAAATACTCCAGCTATTAGAATGGCAGATCAAATGCATCTCTTCCAAATAAGTTATAAGCAGACTTCGATTTAAAAAGTCCATCCATTCTGAAAAATATATTTAAAACACAAACAAAATAAAAATATTCACAGATATAACTGTTTAGAGTAAGAGGCTTGAAGGAAAAATTCCATACCAAAATGCAAATGTCTACCAATGTAACTGTTTAAAGAAAGAAGATTTTTAATTGTTTAATTAAAAATTTAAATTCAGATATAACTCGATTCATTGCAAGCATGCTGATTCTTTTCAATTTAAATTTCAAAATTTTACAAAGTACAAATTATAGCCAGAAAATCCAAAGCATTACTAAAAAAATTTCAATCTCATTCATATTACAGCATGGCAAATGCACATTACCTGGATCTCCTTACGAATTGCTGAGAAATCAGTGAAGCGTTTGCCTGGGAGGTGCAAGAATTCACCCCATTCAGAAATTTCAGATCCATCCGTCCTCCGTGGAGTTTGAACAAGCTGTAGAACCAGAGGTCTCCTCGTGCAGATGTCTGAACCTCTGGGAAGAAAATCCCTCCCGACAAGAGCTTCCAAAACACTGGATTTCCCACTACTCTGACTGCCTACAACAGCAACCTGGGGCAAATCGATGGTTGAAGAGCTGCCCAATTGGGCAAATATATCTTGCAATTTGTTTACGACCGGGATAACAGATTGCCCTAATGAATAAACGGTGTTTGCACTGGCATTTGGATTTATAGGAGACGAAGGCATGTCCTCAGGTGACAATATTTCATCGGCCATCCTAAATATTCTTCAGCCCTCCCAAAAATAAAACCAACCCCACCAAAAAAAAATGCACCTTTCTCTTAAATATAGTGCAAGAAAAACAACTGAAAATGTACAATACCTAAAATAGCAAATTCCACTGAAACTGTATAAACCTAAAATACCAAAATCCACTGAAAATGTATTAAACCCCAAATTGTAATACAATCAAAAAACTGAATTGAACCCTATATAATTTGATCTGCTGGTACAAATTGAACACTGTACAGTAGTATCCACTAAAAAGAATTGAACCCTAGATACTTTTATCCACCAAAACCACTTCAACACTAAATAACTTACTACCCGCTGAACTTTGATCACAACTACCGAATACAATACTAAAATCCACTACAAATAGAACATTGAACACAACTAGCTGTAAAAAGTGGTGTAATCTCTGCAGTGATCCAACAGCGGAAAAAAGTAGACTAAAAACCCTAAATGCTGCAAAATTATTTTATCAGACCAGCCAAATCAAGCTGCAGAACCGTTTAAAATAATGCATTCACGCCAACTAAATTCCGATCAAGTGAAATCTAAACCCCAGGTAATAAATAATCCGGCCAGCCAAATAAAACCTTAGAAACAAATAAGAACGTTAATTGCTTTTTCAAAAGAAAAGGTCAAATCTAGCGATGAAGAACCTGGATAAAATTAGGGACTGCCGAAATGCGAAAGTCTTTTTCAAATTTTAAAAGTTCTCGTCCTGCTATAAAATCTTGCGAAGAAAATGTGGTTAATTTTGCTTTTTCAAACGCTCCGATGGAATCATCTCGTTCACGTTGGGGAATTAAAAAGCGAATAAAGCGTGTGAATGAGAAAGTTTTTTTTTTTTATTTGCAGGTTTTGCTAATTTATTGCGTGTTATTTTGAAATGTAAGGAGGTCCCGAGCTGATTCGAATGGGTCTCTTTTTCCTTACTTTTTCCCACCTTATGTTGGGGACACCGAGGATTTTATTTTTAGAAGTATTGATTAGGATGTAAAATAGCAATTTCCAGCCTCGAGTTGGTTTGGGTCGTGGGTTTGCTCTCCGTAGGTCTCGGGTTCAACCCCCCACTCTAGTGGTTGACCGGTGGGCATGTATGCGGGCTATGGCGTCCACCCATAGGAGGCTAGTCTCGCCCCAACTCACCCCAAGTACCCAAGGTATGGGTTGTTGGGTTGAGTCACTGTCGTATTTTAAATATGTTGTTTATTGATTTGGTTTAAGTTTATTAAGTGTAGAAGCAATCTAAATTATTTTTGTATTAATAGATTTGAATAACATTTTTTTAAGTTTTTAATTTAATTTTTTGTCAGTTTTCATTGTTTATGAGTAAATTAAAACGTGATTTTTTTCAAGCTATATATTAGAGTTGTGTATTTAAAGATTAATTTCAAATGGAATGATCATTTAGAATCTAGCAAACATTTACCATCGAGAATAATTAGAGGAATACTTCTAGAGTTTGAGATTCAAGTGGACAAAAAGATGTATATTAGTGTTACATCATATTGTGATTATTGCATTATTGCTTATTGTCGTCAACGTTTTGCTCGGATTCATAAAGTCATTATTTCAAGGTTCTAACCGAGGAGAACATGACCCTCAAAATTTGCTAGATTCCTCAAAGGTGTTTATAAACATCGTCTATCTTTGTTGAATTCAAATATCTAATAAGACAAAACAAGTTGTGGACTATGAAGATTTACCAATCATCTCCATGGGTCATAGGTTCACAATCACATGTAGGTTCATAGCCACACACATGGAGATCAAGTTAACGCATGGGGATCTAAAACAAAATAAAGTACATTCAACTTCTTAGGTTAGTGGCAAAACATAAAATTATAGAACCTTAGTGAATGCATTTATGACACCTAAATAAAGACTTTTGCGGCAAAATCAAAGCTAAGTACCTATGTAATTAACATGCCATTCGTTCACTTGGTTTAAGTCCACAAGAGTGGAAGTGATGTATATCACATCTACATTTATGGATATAAACCACACATTTCTAAATTTTAAATTTAAAACTTTTACTACTATTTTTGCATTACCCGTGATGAGCTAAGTCAAATGTGAATTCTACAAGATGGAAACTAAGGTTGTGTATTTAAAGATTGAACGTAAATGAAATGAATCACTTAGGATCAAATCCACATCTAACATCGATGAAAATTTGAGGAACATTTATAACATTTTAATCAACATCACATCTTCCTATGATCATTGCATTATTGCTTATTGACCTCATTTTTCCACTCAAAGTCATAAAATTGGTTTGTCAGGGATCTAACTAAGGAGAATATGACCCTCAAAATTTAGCAAACTCTTCAAAGGTGTTTATAAACATCACCTATCCTTTTTGAATTCAAATATCAAATAGCAAGGTGAAACAAGTTGCACACTATGAAGATATACCAAATCATCTCTTTGAGTTGTAGTGTCAAATATCCATGTAGATTCAAATCCACATGCGTGGAGATCAATTTTGTACATGTGGATCTAAACCCAAACAAAGTACATTTAGATTCCTAGGTTAGTGATAGAGCACAAAATTATATAACCTTAGTGAATTTATTTCTGACATCTATTAAAATACTTATGTAGAAAAACTAGAGCTAAGTACTCATGCAATTAATATATTTAATTTCCACATTCATGTGAGCATTTGATTTCTACATTATAGGAACATTTATTTTTTGTGATTTGAAGTATTAATACCATCTCATTTAATACAGGTCAACTTATTATTATTTATTTTTATGATTTTGAACTATTAATCCCATCTCATTTAATATTGGTTAATTTATTTCTATTTATTTAATTTTATACATTATCATTTTATGTAGAAATGTCTTTTTCTCTACATTTTGGGAAACTTGACATTCATACACAACCCAAGGTTTATCTTTCATCATCATTAAGTTTTTTGTATTACATATTTTTTTATATCAAATTTACTTAGGGTTTAGATCCACCCTTATTTGTGTCTACTTATTGTATTTTAATTGGATTTTATGATACATAGTGGTGTATTTATTTGATCATATCTCATACCCTTAGATATTGTAGCATCATAAATCTTCATAGGACATTTTACATATTTAAACCACGTGCATGTTTATTTCTTATTTTGGCATGTTCCTACCTTTAGTAGCTTATAATCCCTCAATCCTTGATACATTCATGATTTTTTATGCTAGATAGATAAGGATGTCACCTCAATGGAGGTGTTGTTTATTGTATACTTCCTTTTCCCTCTCTTGTTGACTTAATCAATGCTTATCCTTTCATTTTATATTTGTTCATCTTACTTGTCTTTGATCTTTATGATGATCTTATTTCTCTTATCATTTGTGATAGTGATAAGCACTCTCTTAGTGAGGTTTTAACTTATGAAGATGTTACATTTTGTGTGATAGATATGCAAGATAGTGTATATTCTTTACCTATTAATGACATTGTATAAGGCCTTAATTTAGGCAATACTTTATATTTGACTTTATGATAACATTTTATTATATGAGCTATTATGGTTCTTGGTTTATCAATTTGTCAAGGAGATAAATTATTATTTAATTTGATGATTTGTCGTGGAGGATAAATTACATGGGTTATCACATGGCTATCAATTTATCTTGGGAGATAAATTTGAAATGGTAGGACATCATTTGGTTGAATACTTCATTGGGTGGGGGGAATTAATCTTAGTGGATCAAATATTTAGATACTTTGATATTGATTATAATTTGAGTTTTTTTTAGAATTAATAATTGATTAAATGGATGAATTATTTAGAAAATATAAAATATTTTGAGTGATTGTTGATTATTTAATTTTATCTAATAAAATAAAGAATATAATTAAAATAAATAGAACTAGCAATCATACCTTAGTGTGTAATGGGTACACTAAAGAAGTGTGGCAGGTTAATTATGGATTTTTTGGGTCTATTTTTAACATACATTTGTTTAGTATACATGAGACCAATTGGTAGGCCATTTAGAAAATGATGTTGTTTGTGCAACAAAGGTCTCAATCAAGAAGTGATAGCTTCAAATCAACTATGCATCTGCTTACATGGATCCAAACACAACTAAAATAAAACCTCTAAATTAGGAAGATGATAAGGCTCCATTACCAATAAGCTTATATTATGTTTGCAATAGGGAGAGAAGGAGAGAGAGGGAGATATGGGGATAGAAATAGGGTGAGATAGAGGGGGGGAGAGAGAGAGGTAAGGAGATGGATATAGAGAGGAAGTTAGAGAGGAAGTTGGAGATGGATATGGAGATGGAGAGATGGAGAGGGAGGGACAAAGAGAGAGGACAAAGGGATAGATAGAGGGCCCTAGGAAAATTCACCATCAGTAATTCAACTTTAGAAAATTCACCGCCAACAATTCACTGTGGGAAAATTCACCTCCATGACAAATTCACCTCAAGGAAAATTCACCACCACGAAAAATTCATCGCATTAAAAGTTTGCAATTGATTTTCCATGGCAGTGGATTGCTGGTGGTGAACTTTCCTTGAGGTGAATTTGTCATGGCGGAGAATTTTCTTGTAGTGAATTGTTGGCAATGAATTGCTAGCAATGAATTTTCCTAATGCCTAGATAGTGATGGAATAGATAAATATATAGAAAGGGAGAGGGAGGGAGAGATAGAAATATAAAGATAGATATAAGAATTGATATATATAGAGGGGTAGAGAGAGGGAAAGATTTAGGGGTACAGAGAGATGGATATATCATGACATGGAGATAGAGGGAGATATGTAAAAATTTAAAATTGGAGAGATAGAAATAGAAATAGAGCTAGAGCTAGAGATAAGGAGGGAGAAACAAGGAGAGAGAGAGTGTGTGTGTGTGTATGAGTAAGAGAGACATATGGGGAGAGATGGAGAGGGAGATAGATATGTATAAATAGATAAAGAGGGAGGGAGATGGAGGGAGAGAAATAGAGATAGGAGAGAGAAGTAGAGAGATATAGAAAGAGGAAGTCATAGGGAGAGGGAGAGAAGGAGATATGGGGATATAAATATAACTTGGGAAAGATAGAGAGGGTGAGAGAGAGACAAAGACAAAGATAGAGAGAGATAAATATATAAAGGGAGAGCTGGAAAGAGAGAGTAATAGGGGAGGGAGAGATATAGATAGAAAGAGGGAGACAATGAAAGAGGGGGAAATGGAGATGGAAATTTAAAGATGTAGGAAGTGATATATAGAGAGACTTGTAGAGAGAGGGATATATATATAAAGAGAGTAGGAGAGATGGATGGAGAAACAAATTAAATAAGATAAATATATATATATATAGATGGGCAAGAGTGAGAGATAAAGGAGGTGATAAAGACAATTAATAGAGAGAGGGGGGAGAGATAGAGATAGAGATAGAGATAGAGATAGAGATAGACATAGAGATAGACATAGAGAGAGGGAGGGAGAAACAATGAGTGTGAGAGAGAGAGAGAGTGAAAGAGATATAGAGAAAGAGATAGGGAAGGAGAAACAAGGAGTGTGCTTGTCTTAGTGAGAGATATATTGAGGTAGATATAGTGGGAAAGATAGAGGGGAAAGAGAGAAAGAGATGTAGGGAGATAGACAGAGGGAGAGACATAAAGAGGAAGAAAGAGATGGAGATGGAGATGAAAATGGAGAGAGGGAGAGGGAGAGGGAGAGGGAGAAATATAGATGGAAAGAGGGGGAGACAAAGAGAGGGGGAGAGAATGAGAGAGGGGGGACGAAGGGATAGAAAGATAGAGATAAGAAGTTATATAGAGAGAGGTAGAGAGAGGGAGATATATATAGAGGTAGGGAGAGGTACATAATACTTATCCATGTTTAATATCTTGAAATTACACCACAACAAGCCGACATATGAATTCATTAGTTAAAGGATGCTAAATCTTGCCAAGATTTGAAATTAAATCCCAAAAATACCTTAAGGGAGACTAAGACACCCTAAGTGGCGTCTTAGTCTTGAGGCATGAAACTCGGGCACAAACTCCAAAAAGGGGCTTGAACCAACAATTTTGTGTGGTTCTATGTGCTCCTCTTGCACTCTTAGGATCTTTCACCTAAAAGGAGATAGATAGAACCCCAAAATTGAAGTGGTTCACTCAAACTAAGGAATGTAAGATAGAATTGAGAGCAAATGAAATGATCCAAATGTAGCTAAGTGATGAAATTGATTGATTATTAATGCAAAACTAATGAAATATGTAATGTTTGAAATCATAGTGAGATATGCAATAATGAACTAAAAACACAAACTAATGCAAACATAATTGAACAAGGTCTAATAGAGTGCACCTGGAAGTTGATTGCTAATCTTGGAAGGTTCTAGAAATTGGAAAAAATAATTGTAAATCACCAATGGGACTCATTTTCCACTGATGGCGAATCAGTCCTGCTACTGGCAAAAACACTTAAAACTGCTTTCCGATTGTCAGGATTTGGATTATGACAAAATCAACTTTTTTAGCCTTCAGGTGGGACTCATTTGCCACTGATGGCGAATCAGTCCTCCTCCAAAAATTTGCAAATTCAAGAGTCAATTTTGTAAGTCCAAATCTACACTTGTCTGCTTGTCGGGCTGACAAAGTCAAACCTGCAAAAAATGAATTGTAGGTTGTCTCCAAGCTTGAATTAGGGTTTGGTTGACTTGAATCACTTTGTTGAATTGTTGTCCACTTTTCAACACCTATTTTCTTAACAAATATGCATACAAAAGTCTGCAAACACACATGTAAAAGGGGAAAAATGGTTAAGGGTTAGAGAATAGGGGTTTACCTTGGTCAAACCCCACTTTGGTAATCAAACCCTTAATAAAGAAATGAAATGAAATAAGAAAGGAATGATGAATAAACAACATAAAAATTTCCTAAACTCACCAAAACCTTGTTGAAGAAGTTTGAAGATATGTCAATGGATGCTCCAAGATGCTTGATGATTGCTTAATTAAATGATGTTATGATGGATTGAATGCAAGAATGCTAATTGATGTTGAATGAGTCAATGAGATGAATGGGGCTTAAAATGGATGTAAGATAACTTATTTATACACACTTATGCCCTAATAACCCAATAATACATCATAGGCCGATATAAGCTATTTTTGAATAAAAACCCAAAAAGAAATTTGAATTATTTTGAATTTGGAGCCAAGAGAGACTCATTCGCCACCCATGACAAATGGGTCCCACTCTAGGCTTGTAAGTGGGTGTCGGGAATTAAGTTGCATTTAATGTTGTTTATTGGGTTTACGTTCAAAAATACACTTGATTAAGTCTTATGAGTGCATAAAGGGGTCAAATAAAGCATAAGAAAGGTGTAAATAAAGCTTAGAAAAGTGTGAAAGCTTGTTACAAGACTTTACAACACTTTAGAATAGGACTTGATAAGTTATGAGAAGGTGATTTTTAGGCGAATTTTAATGAGAAGGGTATAGAAAAGTGTAGAAATGTGTTACAACACTTCACAACACCTTCACAAGACACCATAATTTGAATATTTAGGACCTAATGTGAATGCAAAATTTACATTGCAACATTAAATAAAATCAAAATGAACCAAGTATCATGAGAGAAAGACCTAAAAGACCATGAAAATGTTAATGATCTATCTTTTTATGGTACATTTAGCCCCCACTTTAGTGAGAGGATAAAATTGCTTCAAACTCACACTAAGTAGCCATGCATATCGAGGAGGTTCAAATGCACTTATGCTAGCAAGATGGAATAACAATGATCAAGAGGGATGATCAAGCCCCTAGGATGAAAATCCCATGGCAAACTAAACATAAGAACAAAGGAACACATGAGTGTGAAAGAGAGAAAGAGAGAAGAGAGAGGAAAAGAAAAATTTGGATCAAGCTTCAATCATTTGTTCAGCTAGTTGTGAATCAAATCTAGGTTGTTTGTCCGAAAAAGAAAATGCATACTCACTCTGGGGCAACGGAACTCATGGCGGTCTGTTGGGTGAGAAGGCCCAAAAGGTGAAATACATATGCTAGTTGGTATGCACTCACAAATACATAGGTGGCTATGGGGAAAGTCGTATCGTGGAATGGGCTTCCCGCTCAACCATATCAAAGTTGTACCTCTTGATAAATTTAACAAGGCGCCACAAAGGAAAATGTCGGTTCATGTTTCATGAGACAAGCAAAGCTTCATATGCTTATAACTCATGAAAAAACAAGATGGTACCACATGCATGCAAGTTGCATTATGCAAGGTGGCAAAGATATAAAATGCAAAAATGTAAAATGGAAAAGATGTTCAAATAAGTCTCGTTAAGTTCATGCGAGGTCTATCACTTAGGAAACATTGTGTCTAATGTCTCCAAGAGAGGACCAATTAAAGAATAGTATATTCATAACTTAGGGGATGTAGTGTGTCACATCAAGCCACTAAGAGGAATGTAATATGCTAAGATAGATCACACTTATTAAGGACATCACACCCAATGTCATCCACAAAGTAACAAACACATCATATGGAGCGACAAGGTTGCACTAAGAACCAAGAATGAAAATGAATAATGCCAATGTATGCCCCCCACTTTAAAGGAATTGCTACACATTATTATGTGAGCAATTTCTTTAAAGTAGCAAAGAAAAAATGTAAAAAGAAAACAAGACATGAGAGCCAACTTGGAAATACCTATGCCAAGTCATATGTTTTCGAGTAAAGTTGCTTCATGTAAACGAAAGAGAAAACGAAAGAAAGGGGATTTTTCCTCCAGAAAAGAACACACCAAACACATAAGGGATCTATGGATTTGGGGTCAGTATGTTCGTTGTTGCAATGTTTTGATTAAAGAGCTCAAAACTATCATCATTCCCTAAAGCACATAGAACTGGAAGAATGACACAAAGAGAGCGAAAACAAAAGAAAAATAAAATCCATTTTGGGTCAACATGGAAGAGACATTGCGGTCTCAACACCTTGCATCATCCCCAAAAGGAAAACACAAGCAAAAAGAAAATGAAAATGCGAAAGAAAAGAAAAATCTTTTGGGTCAACATGAAGGAGACATTTTTTTATCTCAATTCCTTGCGTCATCCCTGAAAGGAAAAACACAAGAAAAAGCAAAAAAGAAAGTAAAAGGACCTTTTGGATCAACATGGAAGAGACATAGGTCATCTATACGCTTTGTGTCATCCCCAAAAGGAAAACACAAAACAAAAGAGAAAAATAAAAGAACCTTTTGGGTCAATGTGGAAGAGACGTAGGTCGTCTCTACGCTTTGCATCATCCCCAAAAGGAAAATACAAAACAAAAGCAAAAAAGAAAAAGGACCTTTTAGGTCAACATGAGAGACATAGGGCATCTCTACGCTTTGCATCATCCCTAAAAGGAAAACACAAAACAAAAGCGAAAAGGAAAAATGTACGACATATAGAATAATGAAGGTACAAATAGAGGAAGTGTATAGAGAGAGAGAACATCAAACACACATTACGGGGGAGCACGATACACACATACAAACACACCAAAGGAAAGATGGAAAAGACAAGTAATGTAAATGCAAATCAACCATTAACCGAGTTATTAACTTCACAATCTCAAGTAATATAAGCAAAAGATGAATAACGCAGTTAAGAGACAAGGACAAATGCATGACTAGGACAAGGCTAACAACTTCTTGCCTCCACTATATGTAAGACAAGAAGAAGCAAAAACAAAACAAAGCCTAATTGAATGTTGATGCAAAGGAACCCTAGGATGCAAGATGCAATTGAAATAAAAAAGGTAATGTGCTCAATATGCAGGTTCACCAAAATGAGCCAATAATTTTGTGTGGTTTTATGTGCTCCTCTTACACTATTAGGATCTTTCACCTAAAAGGATAGAGATAAAACCCCAAAATTGAAGTGGTTCACTCAAACTAAGGAATGTAAGATGGAATTAAGAGCAAATGCAATGATCTAAATGCAACTAAGTAACGAAATTGATTGACTATTAACGCAAAACTAATGAAATATACAATGTTTGAAAACATAGTGAGTGTGAACCAAGATTCCAAACTTGCACAAAGACAAGAGATAAACACCACATTAGATCAAATGCAAGTTAGTATCATGATTCCCCAAGAAATCCATTTGAATTGTAAAGGAAAAGGAATGAAATGAAGAACATAAACAACCATAAACCAAAGATGTTAAATCCTATTCAAATACAAAGCAAACTCTTAATCTCTTAGGGGAGTTGGTGCCAATTTGATGTGGAAATTGGCCCTTTCCCAACTCCTAATGCAAGCCTTGGTGATTTGATGAAGATGTGATCCACTTTGTTGATGATTGAAGTGTGCTCCAAGATGAAAATTTGCATAACCTAGCTAAGATTGGATAAAGATGGATGAGAATTGCTATGGATTTGAGTATAATAACTTTGCTCAAATTGTGGATGCTAAAATGAGGAATGAAGCCTCTTATTTATAGAATGATAAGGTGGAGAAATGCCCGAAATGAAGCAACGTGGTACTAACATTCAACCAATGGCAAGGTGCCACTTGTCCAAATGTGAATGGATGAAGGATGTGCACATTTTGATGAATGTGCTCATAAATGCAATTAGGTGATATTTGAAAACGGTGAAATGGCATGTAAGAGGGAAAAGAAATTCCTTAAATGCCACTTGGCTCAAGGCAAAAGGACTTGTTAGGTGAAGTAAATGCCTTGTTGGAAGGACAAAGTCCACTTGGATTTTGAATTCAAATTTGAGAGAATATTCCTCCATTATACCATGTTGAGAGAAAATAGGGATTTAATAAATAAATTAAATTTATTTATTTGTGCAAGTGGGAAAAGCTAGAGGATGTGACATGCATTATATTTAACCTCAATCATGATATGATTAACTTAAGTGAAGATTAGGTGATTTGACCTATTTGATTTAGATTTATGGATTAAAATAAATCAAAAGGAGATGGAAAATGATTTAGACTTAGTTAAATAAATATTTTGATTTATTTAGCTAAAGGGGATAATGTTTGTGTTAAAAATGAATTTATTTAATTTAAATGGAGGACTTTAGAGATTAATCAAATAAACTTGATTTATTTGATGAATGGATGAATATGAATTAATTAAATGCATGATGTCAATTTTGCATGTCTACATTTTGCCCCTCTTTGAAGCAATGTACTTGCTACGTTGGTTCAAAGAATAAATTTACTGCGATCAAAATTCAAAAAAAATCTGATTTTTTGGATGTCCCAGCGGAAAGAAGTACACTGGTACATTGCCCCCTCAAGAGATTGAGTGAAAAGATTTGATTTGACAGTTGATATCACAATAAAGAGGTTCAAGATGGACATATGGATGGTTATGATGATCATGCAAATGAGATGGTTTGAGACAAATGATGCCTATATGGTTATGCAATGGATGTTTTATGCAAATGTATGGTTTATGAGATGCTTAGACTAACAGATCTATATTATGATGATGAAAATGCATGTGAGATGATTAGTGTTTCTTATATGATGTGATATGATATGCAGTATGTTGATGGTTTGTGGATGCAAGATGGATGAATTGGTGATGATGATTAGCTATCCTGGTATGATGTTAGCGCAAAAAATAAGAAATGAGATGATGACAAGAGGATCCAACAAGTTGATGATCTATGAGACTTTATTAGAGATGATGATGATGAGAGATGGATGATTTGCTTATCAGGAATTGAGACTTTAAAAGGGCCACTTACCTTATGTTTGATAACACAATAGGCATGATGCATCAAGGTATAAAGAACCAGGATGGTGTTGTACCTAGTGTGATGTCTTTGACTCGACAATCAGATAGGGGTATTCTATTCACACCTGGTGTACGAAACCTTACTCATAAATGTAGTTCAGATATTTGAAACATCTCAGACCAAAACATAGGAAGGAAAGCCTTCCCATGTGGTCAACAAGATACCTAAAACATCCTCCCTACACCTAAACAAAGCACGTATGACCAAGGTTATATTACAAAAATATCCAAAAAGCATAATAGATAAAAGATAATGATTGTTGCCCCATTCCTATCTCTCTAAATCCTTTTGTTCGGACATCATTGAGAGGTCCTTGGAATAAGCACAATAAGATAAATCAAAAGAGAAAGATGAAGTAAACAAACAAGCTAATGTTCTTCATATCGTTAGCCAAGACTTAAACTACGATGATGCCTAATATTGATGTCCATTGTAGGAAGGATGCATCCTAGGACATGACGATATCAACTGATTTGATATGGGATTGATTGGATGATAGGATTTTGACACAAAGAGTTGACCAACTTGTTTACGTACTAACCTAGACTTAATATTTTGATGTTTTGAGTTTTCACTTTTGAACCTGCTAGACTTGTTTTCGAATGTTTCACCAAAGGTTGAGGATGACGATTCTTTATTATGAATGATGTTTATTTCAGGTGAAAGTGAAATGGGATGGATGGATTTTTCCAAATATTTGGATGTTTTTGATGCTTTCGAAATGTTTTGAGGTTGTTTTTGGTATTTTTGAGATTTTACAAATGTTTTGATTTTTTGAATTTTCAAATGTTTTGGGGTTTTCTGAGATTTTGACCAAGGGACTAACCTAAGGACCTATCCTAGGGGCCTCGGGGGTTGATCAACAAATTAGCCTTTCTTATGTTATACACGCAGAGACCACGTAGTTCGACTGACACTGACTCAATTATTGATGAGATATGAACAAATGGATTGCTAGTTTATTATGACAGACTCTTAGAGGACTGACCTAAATGTCTCAGGGGATGATCAAAGATCAGCCTTGCCTATGTTCAAGGCTTAGAGACCTGTAGTTCGACAACTCTATTTTTGACTTTTTGACATTTTGACCTATTTTTGGATTTTGATATGTTTTGGATGTTTTTGGATTTTGGTGTTTTATGATGTTTTTGGATTTTCTGATGTTTTGAGATTTTTTGATTTTCTAATGTTTTTGAATCTTTTGATTTTCTAATGTTTTTGGATTTTCTGATGTTGGGACCTCAAAAATATACACGAATTTGATCTGATGAGAACATCCTCCAGCGTGATGCAATAGACTACTCTGATAAAGGCAGGACAAATTGACTTTGAGGATGGGTCGAGTAGTACTGGGAGGGATCATGACATGAACACAAGACCAAGCTATGATGCGAACACGGGTGGATGATGGATGGAGATATGGAATGTGATGGATGATGGAAGCATAATGGGTGGATAATGCAGAACGAGCCGTGAAGATCCTAGTGGATGGAAAGTGCTTATTTACACAAGGCACCTGTTTGCCAGGTTTTCACCAAGGTACTTGCCCAAAGCGCCGCCGAAGTGGTTTTCACTAGAGGACGATTTTTCACTTTACTTTCTTTTTTTATTCTTTTTTCTAATTTTTTTGGATTTTGCCTTTTTTTTTTTGTCACCAAGGCCTTTGTCTACCAGGTTTTCATCAGGGTGACCTTTATTCAGGACATTTTTCTGATTTTTATTTTATTTTTTGGTTCTATACCTTGCAAGATTAGGCATAAAACTTTTTGAGATGGGAACTGTTCATGGGCTCCTGCAGAAGCTCGCCTTTGGGTGTTGATAACTGATATGCCCCTGACTTGTAGCTCGTTGTGATGACAAATGGTCCCAACCAATTGGGTTCAAATTTTCCTTTGCTATTTGGATTTGGGACTTTTTTCTAGTTCTCTTTTAGTACCATTTCTCTGACTTGGAAAGTCTTGCTTTTGATCTTCTCGTTATAACTCCTCTTGAGTTTGTCTTGATAGACTTGCAAATAGTTCAAAGCATCTATACAACATTCATCCAGTAGCTCCAACTCATTCAGTCTTGATACTTGGTATTCTTCATTCGTGATGAGGTTTTGCAGTGATATTCTTAGTGATGGGAGCTCGATCTCGATGGGTAATACTGCCTCTAATCTGTAAACCAAGGAGAAGGGGGTGGCACCTATTGGTGTGCAGATGCTGGTTTGATAGGCCCAGAGGGTAGGATTTAGTTGCAGATGTCAGTCACAACCTGCGTCATTGATTATATTTTTGAGGATTTTCATAGTGGTTTTATTAGTAGCTTCTGCTTGGTCATTGCCTTGGGGATAATACGGAGTGGAAAGGCGATGTTGGATTTTGAAATTTTCACATAGGTCGTGAACATCCTGATTCTTAAAAGGTGTCTCATTATTTGAGATAATAGCTTGGGGAACACCGTATCAACATATTAAGTAATTCAAGATGAATTTTGATATCTTCTTTCCAGTGATGTATGTCATGGGGATGGCTTCCACCCACTTGGTAAAGTACTTAGTGGCGGTTATGATGAACATGTGCCATTGGATGAGGTTGGAGTGATTTTCCCAATGAGATCGATCCCCCATTGTGAAAAGGGCCATGGTGTGGTGATGGGATGAAGTTCTTGAGCTGGAGCATGGATGAGGTCACCATGCTGCTGACATTGTAGGCACCTTTTGACGTAGTCATGTGCTTCTCTTTCCATTGTGGGCCAATAATACCCTATCCTCAGCAATTTCTTGGCCAAGGTCATTATGCTCGAGTGTGAACCACAAATACCATTATGCACCTCAGTTAAGGCAGTCAATGCCTCCTCAATATTTAGGCAACGTAATAAGGTTCCTTCTCTGCTCCTACGATAAAGGGTGTTTCTTAGGATGACAAACCAAGATGCTTTCTTGATAAAGGTTCTTTTTAGGCTTGAGGGTAAGTCAATAGGTAGGACCCCTATTCGCAAGTAGGTATAAATGTCATGGTACTAGGGATCACCGGGACCAACGATTTCACACACAAATTCTGACTCGGGTACCTCAAATGTGGGTATGAGAAGCTGGGATGTTTAGTAGGGATCCAATCATTTCCATGGCATTTTCTACTCTGTTGTTTGCTTTGGGAATCTATTGAAATGTGATATCAATGAATGATTCTTTGAGGCTCTCTACCAACTTTTTGTATGGAGTCATCTTATCATCGTTTGTTTGGTACTCGTCGTTTACTTGATTTATTATCAACTGGGAGTCTTCATATACTTTGAGGACCATGATGTGTGACTGCACTGCTATTCTGAGACCTATAGTTAAAGCCTCGTATTCTATAATGTTGTTGGTGTAGTAGAATGCCAATTTGTAGGATCTAGGTATACAGTCCCCCTATGGGGTGATGAAGAAGACTCTGGCTCCTGATCCATGCTATGTATATGAGCCATCAAAGTAGAGTTTCCAATGGTCAGCTATGCTGAGATTGAAGATGGATTCGTCCGAAAACTCTAATATGAGTGGATTCTCTGAATAGATTGGTGCTTCCGCAAGCTGATCTGTGATGACTTGGCCTTTGATTGCTTTCTGCTCCACATATTCAATGTCATACTCTGATAGTATCATGACCCATTTGGCCATCCTTCCTATGAGCATTGATTTTGGCAGTAAGTATTTGAGGGGGTCAATTTTGGCAATGAGTTCGATCTTGTGTGCCAACATGTAATGTCTGAATTTTTGTGAAGCAAACACTACTGCTAGACATGCTTTTTCAATGAATGAGTAGTTTAACTCATGCCCGACCATTGTTCTATTGATATAATAGATGACCCTTTCTATCCCATTTTCATCATGCTGAGCTAGGAGAGCTCCAAGGGTTGTTGTTGTCACTGACACATAGAGGATCAATGGCTTTCTTGGGATCGATGGCATGAGGACTAGAAGTGTGAGCAAATATTCTTTGATCTTATTGAAGGATTCTTCACACTTGTCATCCCATTTGTACGCTACCCCCTTGTGGAGTAGGTGAGAATAATGGATTTGCTTGTCTACCAGTTGTGCTATGAATCATTGGATAAACTGATTCTGCCTTGGAGACCTCTCAATTGTTTCAATGTTTTAGGTGCTTCCATCTCTAAGATTGCTTTCACTTTTGTTGGATCTATTTAAATACCCCTCATTGACACTATGTATCCTAGTAGATTTCTTGATTGTACGCCGAAGACGCACTTCTTTGGATTTAAGCAAACCTTGTATTCCTCCAACCTATCAAAAATAGCACTCAAGGTTGATATGTGATCTCTCCTCTTTTTGGATTTTTCTAGTATATTATCAACATAATCTTCGACATTTTTGTGGATCATGTCATGAAAGATTAATGTCATGGCTCTTTGGTAGGTAGCTCCAACATTCTTTAAGCCAAATGGCATCATATTCCAACAGTAAGTCCCTCATGGACAAGTGAAGGCCGTTTTTGTGTTGGTCTTCCTTAGTAATCATTATCTGGTTGCATCCCGTGAAACCGTCCATCAGAGAAAACATTTCATGTCCCTCCATCATGTCTACTATCATGCTAATGTTAGGCAATGGGAAATCATCTTTTGGACATGCTTTGTTTAGGTCTCTAAAGTATGTGCAGATTCAGATGCCCCCATCCGACTTTGAGACAAGAACCAGATTTGACACCCATTCTGGATAGTCAATTGGTTGTATGAATCCTACATCAAGAAGCTTCTTTAATTCCATCTTGACCAACAGAGCAATTTGAGGGTACATTTTCCTTAGTTTTTGTCTGATAGGTTTTGCTTCAGAGTAGACTACTAAGTGATGAACCACAATCTCTAGATCGAGCCCTGGCATGTCAACATAACTCCATGCAAAGTTGATTTTTCGCTCTCTCAAGAAGGCTGCTAGGAGCTCTTGTTCCTCCGATAGTAATGATTCTGCATAGAATGTGATGTGCGGTGTTTGCTCTGTTCCTAGGTTGACTGGATTACATTTTTCAGCTAGGACTGTTGATGTTTCCTGATGAATAGCTCTATGAGGAAGATTGAATCCCCCATCCTCGGGTGCCTTAGAGAGGTTTTCACCGTTGGATGCATCCTTTCTTTTTACTATTTTTGGGTCAGAGAGTGCCACAGTGTGGTTTTCACTCAAGGACCTAGAGATTATTCTCAATTTTTCGCTTTTGCGACTGAGGGATTCAATCGTTTCCCCGTAGTGTGCATGTGTATCCAATTCGATGATGAATCTTGCTTTGTGATCCCCACATGGAATATAATACCGTAGTCCCATGAATTATGAGAGTGCCTCATCATTTTTGAATGTGTTAAGAATTGGCGGTCCTCGTTGGTCATAATTGATGAGTTGTGGGTAGACTAGACAAATTTCATGGTTTTGGTTTTCAGACTCATAGGATAGGGTGCTAATCATAAAGAGATTAGAGTCTTCAAAAAGTGTGGGTATACCTCTCTCGGGTTCGTCATGCTCACTACTACATACCTCAGTGATGTCGAAGGTGAAATTGTCTAAGGGTAGACTTGTGGATACAGACAATTTAAGGGCGACTGTCGTTTGCTGAGGAGTTTTGACTTCTCTAACTGGGAGATTCAGGCCATGTATGGTTATCCTCAGAGGGGTACATCCGAGGCTAAGATTTCTCATTCGCGTCTCCGGAATGATAGGTATTAGAAGCCCATTGTCGTTTTGCCCCAGTTTCTGGTTTCTGTCATAGCCCATTGTGAGCATCATTTACAAACCTTTGTTGTTGTTATCCATTAGCAAGTTGGCTGCCAGTCTATTATCTTGGTATAGGAAGTGGGATGGGTCCTCCTCTATTACTTCTCAATCGAGATCTCCCCAACTTCTAAAGTTGGAATATCCTTCAGTAAGTGTTTGGGATGTGGAGGCTTCATTTGATTGTGGGCGTCCTCGTGATCTGGGAGATTGTGGTAACTCTCATACCATAAAAGCATTTTTGGGAATGGTATAGTTTCTACAACCATTGTCCTGGTTAATAAGCTTGATGTCGGAGATGGTGGGGATGGCGAGAATGGTAGGTGTCTCTGTCATAGAAGTGGAAGTGAGAGTGGCTGGATCAATGAATGGTGTTGATGAGCCTTCATCATTTTTAGGTACTTGAGGTATTTTATAGTATTTGGCTTCTAGACTCTTGCAATAAGAGAATGGTTCAGGATCCCCATGGATTGTGACCTCTTGGCCTTAATATGTGAATTTAACACATTGATGAAAGGTTGATGCTACTGCTTACATCCCATGAATCCACAGACGTCCCAAGAGAATATTATATGGTAAATCAAGGTCCAAGACCTAACAGGTGGTTTCCATTATTGTTGGTCCTACTTGGACAGGGAGTTGGATAGTGCCTTGTGACACTCTCTCTTGATCATCATATGCTCTGATGGTAATGCCCTTGCCTTTGTCTATGGTATCTTTAGAGATTCTCAGATTCTTTATCAGTTTAAGGGAACAAATGTTTAACCTTGCATCTCCATCCACCAAAACCCTCTTGACCTTGTTCTTATATACCAGAACTTCTAGATGGAGTGCGCAATTATGAGATGGTTGGGTAGGGAAGTCCTAATGGGAGAATGTAACGAGGTTTGGAGTAATGATATTGCCAACTATAGCTTGGAATTGTTCCACATCAAGATCTGTGGAGATGGTGGATGAGGCTAATGCTTCTTCAAGGATTTTCTTGTGGGTAGATGAAATTTTTAACAACTCCATGATGGAGATTTTGTGTTGGGGTTCTTTTCAGTAATCAAGGATATTATAGCCATTAGGGACAGATCTTGGTTGGAAGTGGATGCTCTATTAGGCTGTGATGACCCTGCAATAGTAATTTTGTTGCCTCTTGTAGTGACTCCACAATCAGCGTGGGCTCCTTTGATAGTGATAGTGGTGCAGTAGTCATCCGAGGATGCGATGACATGGTCATACACATGATTGACGCTTTTGAATGTTCCCTTCCCCTTGTTGTTGTTATTGTTGCCTTTGTTGTTATGGTTTGGCATCAGAATCATGTATATTTTGAGGTTCTAATTTCCAGCTGGCTGCTCCACGTTTATGATTTTTTGATCAATGAGGTCTTGGATTAGGTTTTTCAACCTCATGCAACAGTTTGTGGTGTGCCCTTTGATTTTGTGAAAGTCACAAAACTGATTTTCATTGTACCAGGGTGGTTTCACATCTGGTTCTTGGTAATTTTCATATGTGGGAGCCTTGATGAGGTTTTGATTTATTAATTTCTTCATACTTCTACTTGGGGGAGTTTTTGTTTCGTTGGGGTGGTCCTCTTTGATCATTAACGTTGTTGATCGCTTGATTATTTGGTTGTTGTGTTGTTGTGTTCGCTTGATGGTTGTTTTGATGATGGTTTTGGGGTTGTTGTTGTGGTGCGGGTGTGATGCCTCGAGGTAGGCGAGAGAACCATTCCATAGCATGGCCAACCAAACTTCTAGGACATAGTCGCATCAAATATGTATCGTTGTATGCAACCTCCATGCAATGAACCTGGAATTCCTTGATGTGATCTTCGAGGTTTCTCGTCCCACGATATTTGTCAAATTTAGGGATCTTGAATCCCTTTGGGAATGGTTTCATTACGAGGCTCCTATCAAATGGATAAGGACACAAGTTGTTGGGTGTTTTCGTGGTTCACCCTAATTGAAGGTCGAGAACTTGTTGTGAGAGCAATTTGATTTGTGTTGCGACATCATTTTGCAGATCAGGGGGTGGGATGAAAGTATTCTAAGGTGGTTCAATTATTGGTGGGATGGGTGGATTGGTTGGTATGTTGATGGATGGTGTTTTCATATTCTGTTGTGCCTAGTATGCTTGCAATTTTTGTTGTACCAACAACACTTGTTGTTGATCTTCTTGTTGTTGTGCTAATAGCACTTGTTGTTGAGTTTGTTGTTGCACCCACAACACTTGTTGTTGGGCTGCTAATTGGGTTGCTTCTTACTACTCTTGGTATTGCTTCAGCACTTGCTAATATGCTTGTTGCTAGGCTATTTGTTATTGTGCAAGATACTATGTTTGTGCCTGTGCTTGCGCTTGCGCTTGGGCTTGAGCTTGTGCTTGTGCTTGAGTGGCAGCTTGTGCAATTTGTGTGGCTTGAGCAGCTTGTGCTGCTTGTGCAGCCTGAGCGACTTGAGTAGCTTGTGTTGCCTATGCAGCTTGAGTGGTTTGTTGTTGTTGTTGCAATAAAGCTTGGGCTTGTGCAGCATGTTGTGCTTGTAGCGCTTGTTGTGCGGCTTGAGCAGCTTGGGCGGCTAGCTGTGCAGCTTGTTGATTTTGGATTTGTTGTAATGCCTTCTAATAAGTAGCCTACTGAGCAACTTGCAATTCAATACTATATTGGCTTGATGTTTTTGAGGTCGGTGGTGGTGGTGGTGGTGGAGGTGGATTTGGAATGGTGCTTGTTGTGGTAGTAAGAGGCACCATTGTATTGATAAGTGGGATGGTGGTGGATGGTGTGATTGATATGCTTGGTCCTTGAGAGACCATGTTTTGAGATGTTTGGGGGATAGTCGATGATGTGATGGTGGTGGTTTACGTTATTAGGTGGTTGCCATCTGTTGTTGCGATATCAATGGCAAGTTTTGAGGATTTGATATGGTGCGTTGATTGATGCTTGGTGGGTTGATTTGATTTTGTTGATTGATGCTTGGTAAAGGGGGAATTCCTAACCAAAAGGTGATGTGGTTATTGATGGTAATGGTGGAAGTGGTGGTGTAGTGTCAAAAATTCCCCCTGGTCCAAATATGTCACCCTCTCCTTGCGAGGTTATAGGGAGAGGGGTTTGGGGTGTTGAGTGGAATGATGATGATGGGTCGTTTGGATCATGAAAGGTGAGAGGTACATATGGATGTGATGGATTTTGAGGCATGGATTGTCCCAAGATGGTGTTTGCATCTAAATCTTGATTGTTTACAAGAGGATGTGTTTGCAATGCATTGAGAAATGCACTTCCCTTGTTAATAATAGGTTAGGTTGGAGCAATATATGATGTAATTTGCGGGATGTTTTGAGTGATGCTTTGGAATGGAGGTGTGGATGAAATGGGGATGGTGGATGAGATTGGGGTCATGACCCCAAAAGATGGTTCCACAATAGTGCTCACATCAAAATCAGAAGGGAGTTTAGCCCCTTGCTTTGCTAATTTGAGCATGTATGGTGAAGGATTGAGTCTCATCATTATGTTGATAATCTTATGATTCTCTAGGTTTTGAACCATTTCGGTAATTTCCTCATGTGACATCCCAAAGGGATTACTGGTAAGATCCTCCACTTGACCTTCCTCTTGTTGATTTTGTGATGATGAAGGAAAGTTAGTTAGAGGATTGCTTGATCCCATAGGATTTATTTTAGAATTTGGTTGACTTAGGTCGCTTTAAGTGGATGTTTCTTTGTTGGCTTCCATGTTCTTCTTGCATTGAGATATAGTTTGCACCATAAAAATAGGGATTAATTTTTCAAGAATATGAGAGATGAACCTCTAATTCTTTATAATGATATATCTTTAGGTACAAAAAGAGAAATTTTAGGATGATTTAAAGATCAAAGGATGATGATGATATGGATGTGTGAAAGATGGATGATGTGGATGATATGGATGGTTGAAATTTTGAAAGATCTTGAGGGGATGCTAGAATTTTTAGGACTTTTTGAATGCTTGGATTTGGATTTTGATTTTGATTTTTGGATTGACCTTGAATTGATTTTGCTTTGGTTTTGGATAATGAACAAATATATCCTAAGATGTTGGATGTTACCTATGGAATAGATTTTCTCAAAGGATGATAATTTGACTAAGTGTGCGGAGAAGGATGCATCTACCCACACCTATTCAAACAAGATGATAATTCAACCAAGTATATGAAGAAGGATGCATCTACATATACCTAGCTAAACAAGATGATTTGATGACAATTTTGACTAAGTATATGAAGAAGGATGCATCTATACATACCTAGCCAAAATGGTTTTGATGTTTTTGATTCAAGGATCTCAAAGATTTTGATTTTGTTTCAAGGATTTTGATGATTTTGATTTGCCAAAAAGCCTAGCATGAAGGATGATTTCAGGATTTTCAAAAGTTGATGGTGAAATGATTTTGGTTTGATGTTCAAAGATGGATGAAGATTTGATTTTGATCCTATGTTTACCTAAAAAGACGCTTACTAGACCTCGGTTTTGAAGAACATGCTTTTCTCTAGACTAGGTGTTCAAATTCCTGTAAAAGATTTGGATTCTAACAATAATAAAATGAGTAAAATTCGAGATTGTTTCTTGAAGCTTTTCTGTAAAATTTAAAAAGAAATCTTTGTTTGAATTTGTGTAGCATTGAGAGACGCTTTTGGTGATCTTTTAGACTAAGAGCTTTTAGCTTTGGTTTCTTGATCTTGATTTTGCATGAAACCATTGAAGACACGTGTGTGGGGTCCAATTGTTTTTAATCTTTGCTTAATGACTTTGTTTTACCACAAACACTTCTTGATTAAATTTTTCAAACTAGACATCCAATGTCCCAATTTCCTCTCATTCCACAAGGTATATCATGTCGAACTTTGATGAAATCAAGGCAAGGGTTTCATATTGTTAACTTTAGTAAGAAAATTGAGATATGATCCAAGTGTTTTGAAACCTCCAAGGATAAAATCCCAAGGGCAAGCAATAACACGTGAATTTGGTCAATTGTATTTGCTTCATAAATGGTTTGAAGTTTTAACGATAATGTTAAATGTTTGTTACCAAATGTTTTCAAACAAGCAAAGTGTTTTGTAACTGAGAACAAGCACAATCCTATGGATATGAAAGACTATATTTGTTGAGTCCCCACTTGGACAAGTCCAACTACGCTTATATTTTAGTGAATGGTTAGATGCTTGACCCCACTGGCTCCCCTCCACGACACTCACTTCTTAGGGTAGCCAAGCATCAGTACCCATGAAACTCCCATGGCATACTTTCCATTTTTACTAAAAATCGTAAAAGTGTGGGGTGGCTTCAGAATGACCGTTTTTGCACCAACAAATAGATAGGGATTTTTGGCCTTTC
This sequence comes from Sequoia sempervirens, assembly GCA_007258455.2. Classification (NCBI taxonomy): domain Eukaryota; kingdom Viridiplantae; phylum Streptophyta; class Pinopsida; order Cupressales; family Cupressaceae; genus Sequoia; species Sequoia sempervirens. The sequence continues at coordinate 295,889,318 of VDFB02000008.1, forward strand.
TACAACAAGGATTTTAATTCAGACTTTCTGTTCGTAGGAGTTGACCCATTGAGGTGAGAGACCATTATTGCCCTTCTCATCAGAGCCAACCGCGTGATACTGGCCTTTGTTCCAATACCCACTTTTATATCCCGACTAGAAATACTCTTGGCTTTAGAGTGTTACCAGTTGATTCATTCCCTTGGGTGAGTACTTTTACCCCAAGGTAGGCCCTCTAAGATAAACAGTAGCAAGCAAACATATCCATAACTCGATCGATCTTTGTTGAAAAACAAAGAGATAATACATGCGATAGGTTTGACTCACACTTGCAAGATGTTTTGTTCAATTTTAATCCCAAAATGAAGTGTGGAGGAAATCACTTTATCCCAACCCAAGACCACCAACAATCTTTTTGATTCTCAAGATCTCCGTAAGGCATGAGAGAAGGGCATGCGTCTTTTCAGTGGTGTTAGTTTGAGTAAGCAATCACAAAACGAAGTAGTACTTGTTCATTTTAAGATCACAAAGCAAAAGTGAATTATTTTTAAGCACCAAAGGAAATATGAAGACTGCCTTGTTCAATTGGTTAACCTCAAACAAAATTTAGTTTGTCCTAAGATTCATTTTAAGCCCTTTGTAGCAAGAATTTGAAATGTTTTTTTTAGACCCAAATGAAATCTAGTATCCTAAAGAGCATTAAAAGGAAAACAAAATTTCAAGAGAGCTTTATGGACTCTTTGAGAGTGTTAAACAACACTAAAGTGTTCAAAAACACTTGGTACCAAGAAGGGATGATGTCATTATGCCTCTTTTCTTCTTCACCTTTGACCAAGTCAACCTATAAGAAAACCAGCCAGATTTGCAAAAATAGAGGTCAGGAAATTAGAGAACAATCCAAATGATCAAAATTTAAAAAAACACGTGTCATAAAACAAATTTTAACTTTTTACTTCCCTCCAGTGGTGGAACCTGTGAAGGCGTCGGAGTTTGAAAACCTCAATGGTGCTATATAGCAATGCTTACTAGTTAGCATCGATCTGCAGCAAGGATAGAGATCACGAAGGTGTCGCTATTTCAGCCAGCAGTGGAGTTTGAAGTTTGGAAAGATTCCAGCGGATGAAAATGACTCAGCGGCACCGTTTGAGATTTTGAATTTTGGGCGGGAAATAGAGAGTCTTGGAGTTTGGAGTTTGTAGTGGTGCAATATAGCGGTGTTGTAGCCCCAGCCGTTCTAAACTGCGACACTAGTCTGCTAGCAGTGGAGTTTCCTATAGGTGCAAAAATAACAAAAAAGCATGAAATTTGGTAAAAAAACGTGATTAGAACTTCTGGTATGCCCTCCTAGCTCCAAAATGTGAACCAAGATTCCAAACTTGCACAAACATAAGAGATAAACACCACATTAGATCAAATGCAAGTTAGTATCATGATTCCCCAAGAAATCCATTTGAATTGTAAAGGAAAAGGAATGAAATGAAGAACATAAACAACCATAAACCAAAGATGTTAAATCCTATTCAAATACAAAGAAAAATCTTAATCTCTTGGGGGAGTTGGTGCCAATTTGATGTCGAAATTGGCCCTTTCCCAACTCCTAATGCAAGCCTTGGTGATTTGATGAAGATGTGATCCACTTTGTTGATGATTGAAGTGTGCTCCAAGATGAAAATTTGCATAACCTAGCTAAGATTGGATAAAGATGGATGAGAATTGCTATGGATTTGAGTTTAATAACTTTGCTCAAATTGTGGATGCTAAAATGAGGAATGAAGCCTCTTATTTATAGAATGATAAGGTGGAGAAATGCCCGAAATGAAGCAATGTGGTACTAACATTCAACCAATGGCAAGGTGCCACTTGTCCAAATGTGAATGGATGAAGGATGTGCACATTTTGATGAATGTGCTCATAAATGCAATTAGGTGATATTTGAAAACGGTGAAATGGCATGTAAGAGGGAAAAGAAATTCCTTAAATGTCACTTGGCTCAAGGCAAAAGGACTTGTTAGGTGAAGTAAATGCCTTGTTGGAAGGACAAAGTCGACTTGGATTTTGAATTCAAATTTGAGAGAATATTCCTCCATTATACCATGTTGAGAGAAAATAGGGATTTAATAAATTAATTAAATTTATTTATTTGTGCAAGTGGGAAAAGCTAGAGGATGTGACATGCATTATATTTAACCTCAATCATGATATGATTAACTTAAGTGAAGATTAGGTGATTTGACCTATTTGATTTAGATTTATGGATTAAAATAAATCAAAAGGAGATGGAAAATGATTTAGACTTAGTTAAATAAATATTTTGATTTATTTAGCTAAAGGGGATAATGTTTGTGTTAAAGATGAATTTATTTAATTTAAATGGAGGAATTTAGAGATTAATCAAATAAACTTGATTTATTTGATGAATGGATGAATATGAATTAATTAAATGCATGATGCCAATTTTGCATGTCTACAGTGAGATATGCAAGAATGAACTAAAAACACAAACTAATGCAAATAGAATTGAACAATGTCTAGCAAAGTGCACCTAGAAGTTGATTGATGATCTTGGAAGGTTTTGGAAATTGGAATAAATCACTGTAAATCACTAGTGGTACTCATTCGCCACTGATGGCGAATCAGTCCCGCTACTAGCAAAAACACCTAAAACTACTTTCCGACTTTCAGGAATTGGATTATGACAAAATCAACTCTTCAGCCTTTAGGTGGGACTCATTTGCCACTGATGGCAAATCAATCCTCCTCCAAAAATTTGCAAATTCAAGAGTCAATTCTATAGGTCCAGATTTGCACTTGTCTGCTTGTCGGGCTGACGAAGTCAAATCTATAGAAAATGGGTTGTAGGTTGTCTCCAAGCTTGAATTAGGGTTTAGTTGACTTGAATCACTTTTTTGACTTGTTGTCCACTTTTCAACACTTATTTTCTTTACAAATCTGCATGCAAAAGTTTGCAAACACACATGCAAAACTAGAAAAATGGTTAAGGGTTAGAGAATAGGGGTTTGCCTTGGTCAAACCCCACTTTGGTAATCAAACCCTTAATAAAGAAATGAAATGAAATAAGTAAGGAATGATGAATAAACAACATGAAAATGTCATAAACTCACCAAAACCTTGTTGAAGAAGTCTGAAGATATGTCAATGGTTGCTCCAAGATGCTTGATGATTGCTTAATTAAATGATGTTATGATGGATTGAATGCAAGAATGCTAATTGATGTTGAATGAGTGAATGAGATGAATGGGGGTTAAAATGGATGTAAAAACACTTATTTATACACACTTATGCCCTAATAACCCAATAATACAACATCACAGGCCGAGATAAGGTATTTTTGAATAAAAACACGAAAGGAAATTTGAATTATTTTGAATTTGGAGCCAAGAGGGACTCATTCGCCACCCATGGCGAATGGGTCCCACTCTAGGCTTGTAAGTGGGTGTCAGGAATTAAGTTGCATTTAATGTTGTTTATCGGGTTTATATTCAAAAATACACTTAATTAAGTCTTATGAGTGCATAAAGGGGTCAAATAAAGCATAAGAAAGGTGTAAATAGTGATAACAAGCCTAGAAAAGCGTGAAAGCTTGTTACAATACTTTACAACACTTTAGAATAGGACTTGATAAGTGATCGGAAGGTGATTTTTAGGTGAATTATAATGAGAAGGGTCTAGAAAAGTGTAGAAATGTGTTAGAACACTTTACAACACCTTCACAAGACACCATAATTTGAATATTTAGGACCTAATGTGAATGTAGAAGTTACATTGTAACATTAAATCAAAGAAAATAGACCAATAATCATGAGAGAAAGACCTAAAAGACCATGAAAATGTTAATGATCCATTTTTCTATGGTACATGGCCCATTGAAGACACACTTGAAATCAGGGTTCCAAGACCTTTGGAGTACAAAGATGCCCCAAGTGGCGTCTTAGCCTCGACCCAGAAATCAGGGACAACCAAAATCATTAAATTATCATTTCCCCTTTGAGGTTTGTCGGGATTAGCCATAAAAAGGTATAATTCACTAAGCTTGTGGATGCCAAATAGGACCAATTAAGATATAAATAGGGATAAATAAAACAAGGCGGGTCGAAACAAGTGTCAAAATGCAAGGGTATGCATTTTCCTACACTACACTATCTTAGTACCCCGCGCTATCTCTAAATGTCGCACATAACTAGTTGTTGCCGCACAGTTCCAAAACTCCAACAAGCACAACGAACCTTCTGATAATTCAAACTTTTTGCATGTTAAACATAACTTCCAATCAAAATATAAAGAAAAAATTGCATCCATAAGGGAGTACAAAACATAATTGTATTGCCAAAAGAACCTCTCTATCTTGAGTAACTGGCTTCCAACATTCTAGATCAGACTTATGTATTACTTCTATCAACAAAATAGATACCAACATGATATTACAAGCACACTCCAACTAATACTGCAACCTGTTACTGAATTCCTAGAACACAAGGAACACAAATACACAAACAACATTTTGGGAAATATCCTTCTAGAACAAACACCATTTCAGACAACATACTTCCAAATGACCAGACAATAATGACTGAACCGACTAACACCTTTGACATCAATGGAAACCATTTCCCAACAATCCCCCCCTTTGTCATTGATGGAAAACCAATAAAATGCCCCCCTTAAGAATAATCCATCAACAAGTTTTGTCATTCCAGGTATTTTGTATTTCTCTCCCCCCTTGACATCAATGGAAAAGATTAATTTCTCTTTGCACAATCTATAAACTTGTTTCTCGAATAGAATCCCCTTGATTCCATACCACACTGCTTCCTAAAAACACTTTTCAAGACCACGAAGCCTTCTTGCGGAAAGGATTCAACACTGCCCCTCAACTTGTGCTTCCTCTAGAACATTAAATAGGATAGAACTCTCTCTCTCTCTCATTTTCTGCTTAAATAATTCAAAAGTATTGTCATATTCTTCCTTTTTGTACCAAGGCCAGTTTTCATCCTTCTTTCCTAACACACATTCTATTTCTTTGATTACACAAAACTTTCATCAAATTTTGAGCTACAACTATCCACAATAGGCTCACCAAGACTTCCTTCTATGGTTTCACATTCTTCCATATCAAATGCAGTATTATAGTTTTCATCTTCAGAACTATTACACACTTCATATGTATCATGAAATGTAGTGTGAGGAATTATTGACTTTTTAGGATCCTATTCCTCCTTCTTCTACTTGACACCTTATTAGATAGATTCTTGTAATCAATAGTGTTGTTTTCCTTTCTATCTAGATTAGAGAACTTCTCAAAACTACTTGTACAAATGTCTTACATGTACAAAATTGTTACATTTGAAGCATATGACATTGAAATCATCCAAAGGAGCAAAAAAATTTATGTTCATAAAATTATTCTTCCTTATAGGAAACCTTCTACAATTTTTAGCCTTATGACCATAATAATTGCATTTAAAATAGTAACCAACAAAAGAATGATTTACCTTATTATTGTATGCATGCCTTTTGAGATTTTTTCTTTTGAACCTTCTCTTTTGTATTTGAACATGATGAATCCTTCATCTTCATTATTTCTATCTTCAATCACCTTGATTGATCAAATCCTAAACTTCCAGAGTCATTCCATTTTGAAAACTTGGTAGCTGTCTTCATATAATGTTCAACCATCTTTCGATATTTTGTAAAACCAATGTTGTTTTTGATGTGTGATGACATCTGACTTCCAATTTTCTAATCCAACACCTTAGTACTCTTCCAAAACTTCAACATCAACTAAATATTTACCCTTTCAATCTCTTTTCTTAGAGCCACAACTTCTGCCTCTAGATCTTCATACTCCTTATCTCTATTCAACAGTCTCTCTATCGAAACTTCTTCAATATTCTTCACTTCTTCAATTTGAATCTTCAGACCAGTGACAACCATTTTAGCCTTCTCAAGATCTTGAGACATTTTTTCTTTAGCCTTCACTTCTTTAGTAACCTTCTTCTTCAATATTTGTATCTCTTTTCCAATATAAAACAATTATTTCACCAGATCAACCTCATCATCATTACCAATTTTGGACTTCATTTTGATATTGCTAACAAGAATCTATAATTCCATGAGTAGAGTCTTTTCATTTTTGAAAGTATGTTGCTCATACTCATCAAATGAGTAAACTTCTTCCTTATACAAACTATTATTCTTCTTGCTGCCAAATCTCAGTTTGCACTTTGAAGCAATGTGCCCAATTTGACCACGATTAAAGAATTTAAAAGGTAACTTAAATCATATAGTGAAGTGAAGAAAATAAATCAATCTAAAATAAATGTATAATCTTTAAAGCAGTGAGGAAGAACCATTTCCTAACACAAATACATGCAAAGAACATTCTCCTAAAATGGACAACACAATAACAAAATTACCAATCTTTAGCAAAGAAACCAATGAAGCAGTTTAACATATATTTATGTTGGAATTTAATTGGAAAATAAATGGGACTCTAACTAATAGGGATAAAATCTATGATTTTCTAGGACACTAATAAATGATGCACTAAAATGACCTATAATGTCAAAGTGTCATCAACATGACAAAGAATGATAGGAAGTAAAGGATGAATTCCTATCTAATTATGAATCCATTGAAGTTCCATTTGAGAGCATAATTAAGATGAGAGAAATTTTGTAGGAAGAAGGAAAAACTATTAAAGAATTTGATAGCAAAAATAAGGAAGTGGTGAGAAAACTAGAGGAGTCACTCATTAAAAAGTAGAGAATTGAATTGTTTGTGTCAAGACTATTACTAAAAGAGAGAGCTGCATTGGATATTATAACTTTAAGTATACACTCAAGTGTGTTAAAAATATCATGTAGAGTATAATCACAGTAATAGAGAAGAAAGAACAAAGAAAAATAAATAAAGACACATAAATAATGAGACTAGAATTAGAACAACTAAAGATTAAGCATGATATATTGGGTAAAGATAAACATATCATAACCTTGTCATCAAAGGAAGAATATTTGCTTCACTTATTTCTTTGAGGAAGGACACATGAGGAAATTATTCCTAATGACTAAAGTTGAAAAAAGTGTTACAACACTTAGAATGGATTTACAATCTATCTCTATAAATTTGAAAGGTATATATTATGAAGTTTGTGGTAAATTGTGTGATAATAAAATAAATGATTGTCAATCTTTTTTATTCAAACTAAGGGGAGAGGATGAATAATATGCATGGTTCAATCACTAATTTGGAGATAATGATCATATCTACAAAGGAGTGGTAAAAGATAAAGGATTTTCCAAAAGAGCATTTTATGACCATGGATATAAATTGTAGACACTTAAATTTTCTCATAACCGACCACACTGAACTTTACCCCATCCTAGCAAATTAAATTTAAATATTTATTTTTATTTAATTCATTATTTACCTTTATCCCTCACCTTTAATTAATTTATTTAATTGTCTAAACCTTATCTCCCAAATCCTCCAACTAAATCAATTAATTAATACCTACTTAATTAATTGATTTAGGTTAATTGATCTCCATTACCATTTCCCATAATATTTAAATCCACACAATCCTAAATCCTTTTCTATTCAATCCTATCCATAAAATCCTTTCACATGGATCACAATCTAAACTTTCCATGTATGACAAGTATTCCTCCATCCTTTATGATCACACATATGAAATCATCCAAATTTCAAGTATGCTTTTTACACCTTTATCCCTCTTGTGATACTTCTTACAAGGCTAAGCCTCAATCCAAACCATAATTCTCAATCAATATCAACCATCCATTAACCGATACATCTTGGCCCTTGATTTCCCTCTTGAAAAATCTATAAATTGGAGGTCACTCATCCCATCTAGGCATCCACTTTCATCGTGCCCGTATGTTGTCTCATTTTCTATCTAATCCACTTTCATGATACCATTATGTTATTCATTTGATCTCTCATCATCTTAATCCTACTATTATGTTGTGAGTTTCATAAGAAACCACATTATACCCATCATCATATCAAAAGGAACACATCAAGAGAGTATTAGGTTCAATTCTCCTTCTAGCTCAATCAAGGAGAAATATGAGTAAACAAGGTAAAAGTTCCATATTTCTTTGAATTATTTATTTACCCTTGTTCATTTTCTTAGATCTTCATTTTGGAATGCTTGGTGGGACCCACATCCCTATTACTAATAATTTTTTGGTGATTTTTGGTGAGTTTACAACTAGGTTTCTAGATAGTGCTTCTAACTATGTTTTAGCACTTACATTTTGGAACAACGCTTATGCTTTGCATTTAACACTTTTTCTTTGGTTTTGGTGCCTACGTGTTATTTCATTTTCATCTTATTTTTCTCTTTGCTTTTTTTTTCAAATTTCTAACTTTCTAGGTTGTTTAGTGTAAATTTTTGGTTTTTATGTTGTTTGACCCTTTATTTTACAGGAAAATTAACCTTTTTCTTGTAGATGTTTCTACCTAATTCCAAAATTGTTCCTTTTCTCTGTAAAATAATGCTTTTATATTTCAATGCTTATGCCCCTAAAATGACACTTTCATTATGCAACTTGTTTTTCCCTATTTTTTAGTTTCATTTCTATTATTTTTTATTTTTTGCTTAATTAACTATTCTCTATTGGCTTAACCATTTTTCATCTCTTTTTTTCTATGTTTTTTTTCATTTTACAAAGAAATCACTAATGTTATATGTTTGTCCCAATTCAACACTTTTGCTATGTGGATCTATGTTTGTACTTTATTTCAATGCTTTCACCTAGAAAAATGCTCTCACCATTAGGTATAAATCTATTTTTCTATGTTTTGTTTTCTATTTTATATTTTCAATCCAAGATTGTGCTTTTGTTATGTACTTTAGTGCTTGTTCCTTTTAGCACCTCTACTTTGTACTTCAGTGCTTTCGCTATATAAATTAATGTTTCTAATTTTTTCTTGTTGTGTGCTTTTGTAGCATGCCAATTGTTCACACTAGTAAATTTTCTAGGTTTTACCTCATGTAAATAAACTATGTTTCATTCCCATTGCAATAAAAAAAATTATTTTCCAAAAGAGAATAACCGAGCATATTCGACATAACATAATTCCAAAGTATTGATTTCATTCTCAATATAAAATATCACTTTTACAATTTTAGAAAGATACATATATTGCTCAACCGAGCTTCATAGGCAATAGATACAAATGATACAGGAAAATTCCTTTCCAAATCTTGATCATCAACTGATGAGGAGAAGCATCACTCAAGCACCTTTTCACCAACCACAAACTTAAATACAATTCCCCCACACATCTACCACATATGGTAAGATGGCCCTACCCTTCAAAAAAAGGATTGGTAAGGTAACCTTATAACTATAACCTTCCTGAGCTTAGTTTTGTGTCCTAGACATAACTAGAACTTGTAACCCACTACAATCCTAAACTAGCATGCATAAATGGAACACAATGAATTGATAATGCAACCAATGGCTAATTAGACTACTTTGGCCAAATAATTCTTTACCTAGTACTTCAGATGAAAGTCATCCTATTCACATACACTACCCTAGCTCGATTTGATTTAAGACCATTAAATACTATGCATAGGTAATTCCCTTCCTTAGGTAATCTTTAACCCTCAAAACAACCTATTCCCCTTTACCAAATCACTATGATATTTCTACTAAGTAAGCATAAGTTATCCCCTTAATTGGATAATCTAATATAGGTATAACATATGAGTCTTCTAAGATTACAAAGTGACTTTGTATCAAATAACTTCTTAAGCCATTCACACTTTAACAATCCTAGTATATAATACTATCGATAACATCCACTCCTTAATATGGAGTATGTACAAACACTCATAAGGAAATCATAACAACAAGATTATTTTCATTTCCAATAAGCAAATATAATATTTTCCCTATTCTATCAATTCAATGCATTTCTCCAAACAATACAATCAAGACCCTCAATCTTTTCAAAAACAAATAAAACATAAAGAGAGTAAATCACATGCCTGATATACGCTATACTTCAATTGACCAACTATTTTCTTAGCTAAGTCCTCCCTAAGAACCAACTTGTAACTCTTTCCACTTCTCAATTCCTCTTATTTGGCCAGTTGCATCCTTGACCAATTCATATTTCCATATGATTGAATTTGTTGTAATTTTAAGACTTCTATCTGAATTGTACCATTCATACTTTGGCACCACCTATTTACCATGTTTCCTATTCTTTTGGTTGTCGTTTTACAAATTTTATCAATGTTTATTTCCTACACTTTAGATAACTTTCACTTTGTCTTAGCTTTAACACTAAAACATAACATTATCTTTATTTGCAGCGTTGTCAATACTTTGCCCAACATGTAAGAATGTTACTCACAACCTTCTTAAATGAGTGGCTCATACTAATGTTTTATTCATTATAATTTATATAGCGTGCACTTATTCACTATCACTTTGTATGCAAAGTTATATGCATGGTTTAAATGGTATCAATGGGCTATTAAGAAATGCCATATACTCTTTAAATCAACACATAATATATATATATATATATACATATACATATTATAAATAACATGTAATGCTAATATATATATATATATACACACTCATTGACAAATAAGTTTATTTAAATAAACCATTCGATAATCAAATGCATATATCCATGTTATTATTTCCATAAACAATATTATACGTATATATATGTACACATATACGCACACACATAGACACACACACACACACACACACATATATATCGACATACTCACATGGACATTACAACATGTCAACACATACAAATATATCAATATGTGTATATATATGTATATATGCATATATCTCATATATATATATACATTCATTTATACAATCAATCACTCACATATATTTTCTAACTTATCAACAGACATATATGCATGCAGTGTATACATACATACATACATACATATATATATACATGTCTTATTGTCCATTCGATACCCCTATGCCCATGAGCTATTTGTCCATGAGTAATGTAGGTACGTCTACCTACATATACTTATGTACGTATTAACTTATGCGTATGGGTTATCATCGACATGTACGTGTATACATATATATACATTTCACGTATATATATCTCATCGACTAAATATAGTCATATCGGGAAGAACTCACTTGCACCAAACACTTATCAAAAACAAAGAATTTTCACAACATATATCATGTTCCTTTCTAATTCAAACACAAACATGACCAAAGATGACTTAAACCTATTTCCCGAAACTATGAATCGACTTAACCATTCTATAAGTGAGTGTGTGAAAGCTCAGTTAGGTTTCATTTAAAGGTTACTCGACCAAGTCCTTCTCCTGAGTGATGATTCCCCTCTCTAGGCTTGATCCTGTATCTTCATTCAACTCAACACATTTTCCACATTGGTCATCCGTTCATCAAAACAATCATTTGCATTATACATTTCATAGTTAGAATAATGTAAAGGAAGGAAATGCCAAGGCAGAGGTTCAATAAAAAATTCTCGACAATGAAACTCTAGCTTAGGCTCTTACACGACTCAAGCTAGAGAGAGGAATGAAGATTGAGGAGAGGTGAACACCTAAGATCAAAAGGCCTTCTGAAATCTTGGATCGGCCTCTAGGGTGTGGACCCAATGCACCCTTGTTGACTAAAGAGGAAAAGGAGAGCCTGCGCGTTCAACCATCCTCTTCTATTAAGTTTGAAGTAAACTCAGATGATGACCTAGAGGAATGTCGTCTTTCTAACACTGAGAAATTGGAATGATGTAACAAGAAGCCTATTGTAAATAAGGGTCTATTGACTCACCTTAAATATAAATAAAATTAGATAATATTTTTGGTGTGTTCAAAGAGAAACTCTAAAATGTGTGTACTATGCAAGAATGTGTACGTCTTCTATAGTGAGGGATGTATGCATATGAAAAAAATGTGGTGTAGCATAAGAGAATTTATTCATAGAACCTTGTGTTGAGATGTGATAAACGTGATTGTGTTGCAGGATAAGTGTGGGACAGGATGGTGACCACTAGGCAAGACGGGGGTGGTAGTGGTTTTGATAATGGACCAAACAAGAGACTGGAGCAAATTTTAGAGATTCTGAATTAGTAAGAGTCTCGCATGGATCATATAGAGCAAGAATTTTGAGTGGCACTTGAGGACTGGGACCGCGGGAATACAAAAGGAAATCAAGGAGACATTGATCCAGGGGTAGGTCCACGAGGGCGAATTCAGGAAGAGCTTGGGAAAGTCCTCAAAAGAGTAGCACCACCAAAGTTCGATGGTAAGGCTATCAGAACAGGAGTTGAGGCTTGGATTATAGAGATGGAAAAATACTTTGGGATTTGAAACCTTTTTAAACAAACCAAGGTGGCATGGGTTACGTATCAACTCTTAGTGAAACAATGGCTTGGTGGGATAATGAGAAGTTAGAACGAAACCTACAACCTACTGAGATCACTTGGGAACTTCACTTGGGAACTCTTCCTCCAAGCTTTTAGGAAGATATGGTTATCGTAGCTTTTCTTTGACAAGAAAGAAATGGAATTTTAGAACTTAACCCAGGGAAATACGACTGTGATTCAGTATTGGGAAAAGTTCACCAACCTATTGAAGTATGTGCCCCAGTATTAGGGAGATGAACAGTTTTGTATCTAAAAATTTATAATGGGACTTAGACCTCACATAGGAGTTAAAGTGGATATGCACGAACCTCAAACCATGAATGAAGTCTTCCAAAAAGCCACCAAATAGGAACAAAAGCTGCAGTAGTTGTTTAATCTTTGCAACGTGGGAGGAAGAAATTTCATAAGGGAGACAAGAGCCATCAGATCCATAATCACAAGAGGGGAAGTGAATCACAGGAGAAGGGTGAAGATGGTAATGGTGGAAAGAACCAGAAAACAAACAAGGGTGAGGGTAAGGATGACCATAAGCATAAGGGCTTTAGAGAGAACAAGCCAAGAGGTCGCAAAGGGTCTAGTGATGGATGTTATACTTGTGGAGGTGACCATTATGCCTCGAATTGTCCTCAACGGTCAAAGTCATGGAAGGAAGGAAGCTACCAGTAGACTCACTAGATCCACACTATAGTGGATAATAGACAGGTGGAATATCAGACTTCGCTAATTTAGTTGATAGGTAAGCTCTATGGTTGATCTGTTTCTATCTTAATTGATACTGGAGCCACTGAATGTTTTATAGATCCTAGAATAATATCCAAGATACCCATTAGACCTAGATACATGGAAAATTCATGGACAGTCCAGTATGGTAATCGAGCAGAGCGGGGGGTAGATACCTGTCTCTTTTGCAGTGAGTTAGAGCTTCCAACCTTTCAAACTCAAGTCAACTTGTATGTGGAACCCTTAGGATCATATGATGTAATTTTGGGAATAAATTGGTTAACTGAGCATAAGGCTATAGTGAACTATGAGGATAAGGTGGTCAACTATCTAGATGATTATGGAAACCCAGTTGAGGTTTGTGGAATGTAGAGACCCTTAGAGCTTAGACAAATTTCTGTGATGTAGCTCAAGAAGGCTCGTCGAAAGGGGTGTGCAATTTATGTAGTGCATGTTAGTAATCCTAACAGTAAGGAATCATACTTAGATGGTTATCCTATTCTCAAGGAGTTCCAACATGTATTCCTTGAAGAACTTACAGAGTTGCCTCCGAAGTGGGAATTCAATTTTTCTATCGACCTATTTCCAAGAGTTGAGCCTTAATCAAGGTACCTTATCGGATGACCACCACAAAACTCTGAGTTGAAGGCCCAGTTAATGAAATTGTTGGACAAGGGACTTATAAGAACCAGTGTGTCTCCTTGGGGAGCGTTGGTTATATTTGTGAAAAAGGATGGAACTTTGCGTCTATGTATAGATTATGGGTAAAAGCATAAATTTGTGTCACACTTTATAAAAGAATCAACCAACAACAACAAAAAATTATGAACTTCGACCACATAAAAGTGGTCTTTATGTTTTGAATTTCAAAATGGTGTAAACTAATGAAATGTAGAACATTTGATGTAGTTTATTCCTGTAAATTTAAAAAAATAAATAAATAAAAATTTCATTATATTTTTATCAATTTAAGGACAAATTTTGGAATGCTGAAAATTTCAGAAAAAAGTGACTTCACGAGCCATCAAGAAACAAATTGAAAAAACTTCATTTCTCCCTATTTTTTTTCTCCAAATAGGTAACTTCAATATCTTGTGCATGGAAAAAAAAAACAAATTTTGATGTATATTTTTCTTGTAATAACGTTTTAAAGTCAAACATGTCAGAATTTGACAGTTTTCACAGGTCGTCAACTATTTTTTTATTTTTTTAATCATTTTCAAAAAAAAAATATACCCTTTTGAAGAAGACTCTCTCCTCTTGTGCCCCATATAAGATTTATTTATTTTTAATAAGTTTTACTATCTTTTTTTTAATTTCTAATCAACCTCATTTTTAATTTTTAAAACCTACTTGCATTATTTTAAAAATAAAATATATTAAAACTAATCAAAATATTAAAAAATATATATATTTGGATTCTCCACTCCGAGCTCTACAAAAGGGTATTTTTATTTTTTGTAGAAAGATCATTTTGACTAAAGAAATACTCTGCCAAAGTTGAATGTTTCAGAAAATTTTGAAAAATGATGAGTTGGCTGCCATGTAGGATGCCAACTAGACATTCCCGGTCGGGAGGGTTTCGACTGAGCAAGTTTCGGCTGAAACCCTCTCGGCCGAGAAGAAGAAGGCCGAAAACAAATCGGCCGAAACATTACCAATTGATAAGAACTCGACCGAAATTGGTTGATATAAAAAAAAATAAAAAAAATTGATTTTTCAACTTAAGAAAATTCAAAAAAATAGATATTTTGATTATTTTGACAGGGAAAGCTATTTTCGATCAAAGAAGGTTTATTTCAACATTTTAGAAGGTTTATAATTTCAAAAATTTAGAAGACTTATTTCGACAAAAGAAAACACATTTGGACAATAGGAGAGCTATTTTTGAAGGTATGTATTGATCTTCAACTTATTTAATTGATTATGTCTTTATTTTCATGAATGTGTTTGAAGTTTGTTTTCACTATTTTTTTATTTATTAAAATATTAACATCAAAGAAATATTTGTAAAAAATAAAAATAAAAGTTACATCTCCATAATATTGTACCTAACTATTATCATTTATTTGCTATCACTCACAAGTGTGTGTACATAGTAGGTAATTTGATAATTACTTTTATATATACATAAAATTAGCATATTTATGTTTAGTAAAATTTATATAAAAAACATCAAAAATATCATTATCAAGAAGTTTATTTATTTATTTATTTATTTGAGAATTATATATAATTTTAAGTGCCTCTGATGTAACATTATATATTTATAAAAAATTATATAAGATGGAGATTATTTTATTTTATTTATATTATTTATTGAACAATTATTTTATTTATTTAAAAAGTGTTTGAACATGAATGCATTTGTTGTTTTCACTATTTAAATTCTTAGATTTCATTATTATTGATTATCAATTCTATGTTCTTCCATTCTTGTTCTTACATGTCCTCCTAAAATACCTATGTTTTATTAAATTTACCTCTGCCTTTACTTTTATTTCCAACTTGGACTTATCTTTTATACATGTATATATTATTAAATTAAATATTTTATGTTTTGAATGTTTATGTTTATTAGACTTTTGTTTAAATATTTTATGTTTATGTTTTGCATCTAGTTACAAGCTTTTTAAAATATTTATGCTATATTAACTGTACATGTTTCATTTTTTTTAATTTTTTTAGACTGCAGGAATCGGGTAGCACGACCCCCTATAAACTGCAGTGCGCCTGGTAAACTTTTTAACGTGACTGGCGGCGCTGGCACGACACGCCCTCCGGTACCACGGGACGGGGGAGACTAGAACTCGTGACCAGCAGAGCCGCAACGGAATTACTTAGCCAACCGAGCTAGGGCCCCCGCCCAACTGTACATGTTTCATTGAAAGCTCATGTGTGTACAAATTTGTATGCAGGTGAATTCAAATTTGAGTGCAATTTGTGATGGAAAATCCAAGGATTAGATCAAGGAAGTATGATCAAACTTGAGTAAGACAAAGAAAGAGAAAAGCAGATGAATGAACATCTATTGAACAACAACCCATGGAAAATATTGATGATGAAGGTGACATACAGGTACAAGAACAAACTGAACCTAGTAATATAATTTTTTTGGACTATGGTATGAAAAATATGATGGAGATGGATGAGGATTCCCTTTTCAATAATATTTCATTTGAAGATATGTTATCTAAAAGCACGTTAAAATTACACTCTAAAAAAATATGGGATGAATTTTTTGAAGAAAAATCTCTAATTGGAAGAGCACAATTAGTTGCAAAGTTATTTAGACGAAAAGAAATGACCCTTGTTTTGTAGTTGTTAGGGATTGATAATAGGAAAAAGGTCATCATATTTAAAACAAAAAATTGTTGAAAACTTGCAAGAAACATTGGAATGTATTGAAAAGAAGAGTCAATCTAGTGATTTAAGTGTTGCACGTAGAGCGTTGATGACTATAATTTCTAGTAAGAAATTATCACATAGAAGACAAGTTCAAGCAATTTTTAAATTACTAAATGTTTCTAAGAGAATTGTTCAAAGGCATATTGAAAAGAGAAATGAAATAGATAGAAAATTTGAGAAAAAATGGGTAAATATTTGTAGGGTTCCCCGAAAAGATAGAATTTCAGAAGATGTAAAGAAACAAGTGGTTGAATATTGGATTGCCCACTCTTGTGTTTCTTCCAATAGAAGGGATACTATCCAAATAATAGGTGATGATGGTACAAAAATTTTTCATCCAAAATATTTTATAGATACAACACAAAGTGAACTTTTTGAAGCATTTAAACAAGAATTTTCAAATGTGAAGATTTGTCAAAGGATGTTCGAAACACTGCGACCATCATTTGTATGTATAAATAAAGTACATGAAACTTGTTGTCGAAATCATTTTGAATTTGATCTACACCTACAATCATATAAAAAAGCTATGGCAACAATTGATCAAAATTTAGCCATCCCTGGAAGCACAACACAATTTGTGAAGTCTCTTCTATGTGAAAAATCAAAAGATTCAAATGAATTCAATGTTCATTGTATAAAAAATGTATGTAATGATTGTGGAGATTTTAAGAATCTATTACATGTTGACAATAATGAAATGCAAGTTACTTGGAAGAAATTTGAATATGAGACATACTTAATGAAGTCAAGAGTTGAGGCCAAAAAAATTGTTCTCAAAGAGAGTGGATTGTCTTACAATGAATTCATGAGTAAATTTCACAATATCATATATCCACATATCCAACATTGTCATGGTGCAAGATGAAAAGCTAAGCAATTTCATGATTCAAAGAATTGCTTTCCACCAGGTTGTATTCTCTCTATTGTAGATTTCTCTGAGAACTATACATTTAGTCCTCAAACTAAGATCCAAAGTCAATATTATCATTCAGAGCAAGTTGCAATTTTTGTGCAAGTTTACTACAGGCGTGCAGAGTTAGTGGTCGATGGAATACATAGTATCAAAGATGATTGAATTATCATCAAAGAGGTTCACTTTTATATCAGTGATGATACGAATCATGATAGAAGCTATGTAGCTCATTGTTTCAAAATGTTTTTTGAAGACCTGAGATGACATGGCATAAATCAAGAACAACACTGGATATGGTATGATGGATGTCCTGGTAAGTACATTGTTTTTTTTTTAAAAAAAAAAAATTATATTTACTTTTAATTTTTTAATTGCTTAAATATATAATTAATTTTTTGAAGCTAATTTGGTTTGAGTGTTTAATTATTTGTAACTTCACAGGACAATTTAAGTCTGCAAAAACTTTTGTTTGGTTAAGCAGTCAACATGCTAGATGCAACACCAAATTTTTGTGGATTTTTTATGAGAGTGGACATGGAAAAGGAGAGCACGATGGAGCAGGAGCATGTGTGAAGCATGCACTTCGTCAACATGAACTTGTTGGTATGTAACTTTCACTATATATATATGGAATCTAGCTTGATATTTTTTAAAAGATTAGATATACATATTTAAAAACTAAATTAAATTCTTTTAAGTTCCTTGAAATTAATAGGTGACAAATTGTGCTAACTTTTGTACTTTTAGGTATTTCCATACTGAATGCAAACAAAATTGTTGAATGGTGCAAAAGTCATTTTTTCGCTTGCGACTCGACATACAACACACAATATTTTTGGGAAGTTACAGGTACATCTAGTCAAAATTTGTTAAAAAATTGAATTTCAAAGTTCAAGTACATACATGATTTCAAATTGAATTTTCAAGTTTGAATTTACAGATATTGATCGATCAAATCCTTATAATTGTCAAGCAATTCATGGTATTAGAAGTCTACATCAAATCATAACAACAGGGAGTAGTAGGCCTTATGCAATTAATGTGAGAGAAAAATCATGTTTTTGTGCTTATTGCATTGAGGATGATGCAAATATTGATCAATGTGAGAATATTAGAGATGGGTATGTTTCACAATGGGAAATGAAACAATTAATATCAATGCCTCCTTTTGTTGAAGATGACAATGTCGATGTCTACGATCCACTATATTCAACTAATTATGAACATGTATTTGATGTAGTTAAAATCAAGATTTAAATATATATTCTATGTTTAAGTAAGTTTCAAGCATGTTTGTATATATAAATTTATATATATTAAAAATATATTTACAACTTAAATGTATTTACTTTATGTATATATGTGGTGTGTGTACAAGAGATATTTTCGCTGTAGTTGTAGATCCTGGAAATGCAGAAGGTGTAGATTACTATCTACTAAGATGTACGCAACCAAAAATCAAATTGGTGGAATCGATGATAGATGGTGATGGACAAGAGTATCCCATTGGATTAGTCGTTATTGAAGGCACATATTATCAACAAATAAAGATAGGTAAAAATCATATTATATTTATTGATTATAGGCCAGGACAAAAGGTTCTATATTACAATCACTTAGTTTTGGCAACAAAAATAAATTTAGAAACTTTACCTAAAAGAGGATGTGCCAAACAAAAGTGGAGGTTGCCTATTGAAGATCATGAAAAGATTTTAGAGATAATTAAAGATAGAGAGGATCCAGATTTTATGTACTAGGAGCTTTAAGTTGTTTTTTGGATATATGTACATGTATGACTGGATATATATATATATATATATATATATATATATATATATGTATGTATTCAAACTTAAATTATAGATCTAGATCTATAATATATTTATATTGATTGGACATGTGACATGATTTAGAATGGGTTTTTTACAAAAGGCTTGGTCATTTATTTTTGGAGTTGTATTTAAATAAATTTGTTCCATGTGGAATTCTTAATTTAGTTCAAAAAAATTTGATTTCATAATTTACATTTGAAACTCCACTTAAATGCATGTATGTTAGATCATATATGCTTGATACAAAACCTAGTGACTTTAAAAATGATTTCATTTACATTTTTCCTAAATTCCTTTTTAATCATCTATTTCCAATTGCATTTTTATGTTAGACATGGAATTCTTTTAAGTTCACTCAAGAATCTTTGATTTCATTTGTTGAATCTTAGATCATACATATATATGTACATGCACAATTTACTTGATTTACCTAACTTGAATAAATTAAAAAGTTCACATTTTGCCTAAATTCCTTTAAATCATCTAGATTCCTTGATTGTATTTTTATGTTTGACATGGAATTGTTAAACTTTCACTTTCAAATAGATTTGAATAAATATTTGTTCAACTCCACTTATATATGAGCTAGATTGAATATACATGTGTACAATTTGTACAAAACCTAGTATATGTTCCAATTTTGCATTTAAATTTATGTTCCATGGAATTCTTAAGTTCATGAATCTTTCATTTCATTTGAACCTTCAACTCCACAAGTATATTATAGTTGATTTGGTGTTTGAGTAGTGAAGAATCTAGACATACATGTTGTCTCTAGTTTTCTTTATTTTTTATGTTAATAATGTGACATTCAATAATTTTAAATGATCATCTGGATTTTCATGTATCCTAATCATCACATCCTAATTATTATTTTGATCAAGTAAGCATCCCCCATCCTAATCGCCAAGTTAAGATCACCTTATTAGGCAATAACCCATTTAACCATAATCATCCTAGAATCATCCCTTCACACCTAATCATTCATTAGCATGTTATAATCACATTATCAACCTAATCTCATCCTAATCAAATGGACTAGAATCTAATCCATCTATCCTCATCCAAAATATAATCATTTAAATTATCCATCTAGATCCATCTCAACCATACATCCATTCTTCATCCTTAATAAAAAATCATCACTTGAACATCAAAATTTGGTTAAGGTCTCAATCTAGTCCATACATCATATTGTCCTTTCATTATCACCCAAAGCTTTCAACATCTAGGGACCTTATCCTTAATTTGGAATATCATCCATTTCAAATCCAATCTCCTAATAAAAAATCAAGACCTTAAAATTTGGTTTCATCTTTAATCCAAATTTGCTTAAGAACATTAGCCTATCTTAAGTATAGTTATCAAATCCATTTTTTGAATGTTAGATTGTATCCAGGTTCTCTTGGATTGGTCTTTCTTGTTCACCTCAAGGTGCATTGGAATATATGAACATTGTAGTGAATCATAGTGATGGTGTTTGGGGTGCTTGAGATAGCTACATTTTGGCATCAATTTAACTTTGTTTGTACCCTGTATAGCTTGAGACCATGTATGCAATGGTCCATATTTGACCTAATTATATATGGATTGATCAATTTTTAATTTATATAGAACTGTCATCCAAGAAGATCTAGATACTTATATTATGTGCATAACTTGAGATTTAAATATATCAATTTCCAATTGCATATAGTTAAAATGTTCTATGGAATTCTTAAACTTTCGAGAATAGAAATTTGATTTCATTTACATTCAACTCCACTTATAGCTCATGTCATCTAGATTGAACTTTCTTTGCATGCACAATCAAATTCATTTACATTCATTTAACCTAGAGTAAATCAAATGTAAATATAATCACATTATTCTAGATTATATGGAATTCTTAAGTTCACTTGAATACATTTGATTTCATTTACATTCAATTGGACACAAGTATAGCTCATCATCTAGTTCAAGAATTCTTTGCATGCATATTCAAATGAACATGTGTATTAGATTATATGGAATTCTTAAGTTCATGTATAACATGATATATGCACATTTTATGTATTTAACCTAGAGTGACTTTAAAAATGAACATTTAGAGCTAAGAATTCAAGTTATCATCTATTTCCAAAATTGCATTTTTATGTTCCACTTTTAAATATAGCATTAATCTCAAGCATATTTGCATTTAAAATTTTCTATTTCTTGACCTATTTATTAAAGACAAATTCATTTCTATTTATTTAAATTAATTGTACATGCCCATCTTTTTAAATTTACAAATAGCAACCATTAGATAGTGGACAACATCTTGATTTCACAATGTAAATAGATGTACAACAAGTACATTTGAACAAACCATAATAAATTTAAATAAAGGTACTCGAACTTAAGTGTAAAACCATAAATTAATAATGCACGATGTATTTATAGATATAATGTAAGTGTTCAAACCATAATAATGCATGTATATAACAAACCTATTCAAACCATAAAACATAAATGTATGAATGTGATGTAAATCATAACAAGTATATGTACCATAAAACATAAGTACAGTACATGCAAATGTTCAATACATAAATCATAAAAAGTGTCTCCAGCATAATAATTTGATCTCAAACATGTAATACTATAAAACAAATCTCAAAGAGAGGGATGCCTAGTATGAATAGAATCATCAGATCTCTGGCCCGATCTATCCCTCGATCTCTCCCTCGACCTCTCCCTCGATGCATGGCTCGATCTCTCCCTTGATCCACGACCCGATATCTCCCTCGATCCATGGACCAATCCCTCTGTTGATCCAAGATGTGTGGATCCATGTCCCGATCCAAGATCTCTTGATCTGTATCCTGAGCCTCGTCCCAACCCCTGCATGTGTTCAAGTATGTACACATGTTTAAATTTAATTTTTAATACATGTATATATATGTGTACACATATGTAAAATTATCTAAAATTGTACAATGTACTTGGTTTAATGGGTTCAAACTGGTACATCAAGTAATTAATTTTTTTATTAAATTTAAATGTACCTCAGCTGCATACTGCGTGGGATCACCATCATGCTCCAAATTTCCAAAGTCTGACAAATCACCATATTGATTAAAATTTTCAAGTACACAATTTCAATCAGGAGTTAAACGACTAGACTTTAAAAAATGCATTACATAATTTTTTAGAACACAATTTTATATGCATAAATTATATTCAAGTACCTATTGTGCCTGATCGATGGCTCTACCAATGTCACTAAGATCACGATAATGTAAAGACATCGTAGGGGTACCTGTAGCACGTACAGTATCAGTGGCAAAAAGAAGCTGACTATATGTCCCATGGATAAGATCAGGTGCCACAGTAGCCTCAATGTGACCTGTAACATCCTGACGACTACCTAGACAAGCTAAAGGATTGATAGAAACATGATGCGCATGGGATCTTGTAGGTTGATGTGGAATATGCTCTGCATTTTCCACCCTGTGGCTTGTATGTGTACCAGGATATCGCTGTCTAATAAAGTCTCGTACCTAGTCAAGAGTGATCCCATGGTCCTCACTGATAACCTGATATGCTGCCAGTAAATCCAAATCTGAGACTCTACACATAGTACGCAGAGTCATGTGGGTCATCTGCTCAACATCTGAAAGAGTAGGTAGATCGACACGAATAAATGGATCATATGGTGCAGATGTAGCCTCAGTGGGTGGAAGGTTGATCCATGAGTGTAATAAGTATCTACCAAATCGATCAGATGAAATCTGATCAATCTGCACCGTAATAGAGGCAATGTTATAAAAAATATGCCTTTGAGTGGAGCCTGTTGCTGCCTCCCCTGCTGCTGCCATTTCCAAACGATTTGGTAAAACCAAAAGGTTTGGGCCAACTAATGCCCTCTTGTCCACATGCGGTGGCAAATTTGAACGTCTAAACTTTGGTTTGTCAAAAAAATAGCCTTTACCTTGGCTAACATGCTTGGGATAAGATTGTAGTCCACCTTTATATGTAAATGAAATTTTGCATATAACTATTTTACAAAATACTGTGGTAGCTCATCATTGTGAGGCCATCTATGATGCACTTCCAACCATGTAGGGTATATGAATGGTGCAACAAGAGGATCTACACACCTTGTAACCACATATCCTCTAATTTTATTTTTTCCTCTATAAAATGAGAACATGTATAACACATTTTCACCTGAAACTAATTTGGCAACTTCTCTATGTTTCACTGTGCCAGTAACACTCCTAGCAAGAGACAAATAAAACTGCTCAATGTTGATTTCATCATAAGGATTGTATGATCGAATTGTCTCGATCATTTTATAAATATCTTGTCTAATAGTGACTAATCTATCTCGATTAGCCAAATTGGGGGAGTTGTGAATTGTTTTCTCTAAACATTTTAGAGAATTGTCTAATCTAGCAATACTATCATGAAATAAATTTGATATAGTTTGAGCATCTTACTCAGAACGAGGGGAATGATGAGATCCCTCATCGGCCATGATATATATATCTGTATATGTAAATAGATAGAGATCTGCATATCATTAAAATAAAATATACATGATGTTAAACAAATTTAAATTGAAAATTTCAAAACTATTTAAACAAATATATATTTAAATTAAACAAAATTTTCAAGTTTCAAAACTTAAAACATTTTTAACTTTAAATATATCTAGAATGAGATAGTTCAAACTTTATATCTATCTCCATGTTCAATAGTTCATGTAACAACTTAGATAACATAAGAAATTTGACAACTCCAAAGAGACTTTCAATACATGTGTACATGTATATATATATATATATATATATATTTATATGTGTGCATGTGTACATGTGTATGTACATATATACATTTATGTGTATGTATGTATGTACATGTACATGTGGGAGTGCATGTGTACATGTATGTACATATATATGTGTATGTGTGTATGTACATGTACATACATACATATGTATGTATGTATGTATATATACATACATGTACACATGTACATGACATATGTATATATGTATATATATGTATATACATAAATATGTATGCATAAATATATATATGTACATGCACATGTACATATACATACATACTCTAGTACATACACACATGTTAAAAAATGAGGTGTTTTCTTAGCTTAATACTCTGTAAAACTTCAATATTGATGTTATAAGTAAGTCTTTTCTTTGTTACATAAATTCTTTGTGGATGATTATCTTGATTAACTGATTTTACTGTTGTAGAACGAAGAGAGAAGTTGATAGAAGAACTAGACAAGATATTAGAAAGATCACACAAGATATACCGTGGAGAAACCCTTTCGGGAAAAAACTCCACCAAGAATTATTCTATTATTCAAACTCTGAATTACAATAGCTCCAATTCTTGCTTGAGAATGCTTCTTCTATCTTTACCAATCTTCTTCACACCTGCAATAACAATTATATCAACTCTATTCAACTTGAATGAGATATAAAGACAATATGCAACCTTGTAATCTCCAAATGGTGATAATTACAATGCACAAGCTCAAGCCCTTGAAAAGGTACGCCATATTCCTTCAAGTTGAGTTATACTGTGAAGACCAAAGCTTAGAACATGTGCTTTACCCATTTGGGCGTCCCAAACTAAAGCTACAACTCATCCTTCACTTCGGTGATAATTACAAAGCTCTTCCTCAAAGATGGCGCCCAAAAGAGGGTCCCACTTAATAGAGCCTTTAGAAATATCTTATCATGCATTGGAGTTAATTCCAAGAAAGCATCTTGGGCGCCCAAGTTAGCTCCAAGTGATTTCTTGTTAACTGAAACATTTACTCAACACCATTCCCAAAGAATGGTCATCCCCTGTTAACTGAGGTAGTCCTTGTATACAACTCTCAATGCTATCATACAACTCAATGTTAATAGCCATGCATTACAAGTTAATTGAAGGTAACTACATACAACTCAAAATAACCAATAT
>VDFB02000008.1:295915179-295925205 GCA_007258455.2 Sequoia sempervirens
CTTCAAGCATGCAAACATCAAATCCTAACTCCTAGGATCTTTACATGCATTCAAAAGTGTTAACTGTTACTCCGTATAGTTAACTGAACATAAGATGAATTTCACCTTACCATGTGAAGTGTCCATATTGTCCTATTATTTAGGAACTCACTGTGGATTCCCTCACATGCTTCTTCATTTAGAATTAATTACAAATGTCAATAATCATGATTATTCCATCAAATATTAACCTCATCTAATCTTAGTGTTGTGGAGCACATTCAAGAATCTAGGAGATACATGAAATAATTAATGTTTAGGATTTGCAATTAAATGGCAACCCTATTTCAACATTCTCCCCTTGACATTATACATTGCAATTATTCATGAGAATAATAAAACAAGTACAAGACTCAGGCCAGCGGCCTTCTTGCATAACTAATCAATCCATGCTAACTTCAAATGCAACCTGCATAATCATGAAGCTTCTAAGCAAATGATTAAAACCAAGAGAACTTATATGTATGGTTTCATAAGATAATCTGGAACATTAATTAAAGTGTTAACTTTTCTCAATTAATACCTTCCCATTATCAACCAAACCATTACCTTTCCCAAGCCTCTGTAACCAAACCACCTCTTTAGAGGTATGCTAAACCACCGAGTGTGTTGAATTCACATTCAACCAAGGTGTAGACTCCTCGGTATTTTCTGTTGAAAAACTTTTCTCACAAGTAACCATTCCAACAAATGTCTCTTACCACAAGAGAATTCCAGCCTCACCTATTTCTCCAAGTATCCATGAGGACCTGTAACCAACCAATCCATTCCAAACTCCAAATGCAACAAAACACTTTCATGAAGTAATCAAACAAATGATTAATGTACCCAATACTTAAGAGAAACACACAAGATCAATGCCAAAGCTCCAATCATGAATCAGGAACATAAACATGACATCCATGATCTAACCATCTCCTCTTAGGAGATCACATGCATCATAACATACTTATACATCCTAGTCTCAAGAGAACCATGTAATATGCCAAACTCTAAATGCATATCAAGAGTAAACCATGACATCCATAACAAATATACTCTAAACCAAGAAACCATATCTCTAATCACATGGAGATAACCTTACCAATGATGCATCCAAGTCACTGCCAACAACTCCCACTGAACCGTGATACCGAGTCACACATGGCATCGTGACTACCATCCTCTCTATGAAGATTACTCTGAAACATGAAGCAAAGAGTTATCACAAACAATATTAGCTGAAATAACCAATGCATCATTACTATTATCTAAGGACTCCTTTGTAGAAGAATCAAAACTCTCTTTCTTGTTCTTACAATCTTTCTTCACATGTCCTAGTTTCCCACAGTTCCAACACTTTACCTTACTTCATCCTTCTGACTTACCCTTCCCTTCCTTGTTTCCCTTAGGCTCCTTTTTCTTAGGCCTACCTTTTACAAACAAGGCATCTTGAATTTCCTCCTTAGACTTCCTCCTCATCTCCTCTGATAAGAGAGTAGGAATAATGTTGTCCATCTTTGGATCTGCACCATTTCCACTAATTGCAACAGTTAGATTTTCCCAAGAATTTGGTAAAGAACAAAGCAATAAAATGCACTTATCCTCATCCTCAAGCTTTACATCTACAGATGCTAACTGATTGAGAATTAAATTGAAAGAATTTAAATGTTGTGCTACTGAATCAACATCTTTCATTTTCAATGAATATAATTGCCTTTTCAGATACAACTTATTGGTGAGACTCTTAGTTTGATAAATATCCCCTATTCTTTTCCATAATTTATATGCACTGGTTTCCATTGAAACATTCAAAAGAACAGAATCAGCAAGACATAACCTTATTGTTCCTCTTGCCTTTTTATGTAACTTAGCCCAATCTTCATCTGAAATAGTTGTAGGTGTCTTTGTCTCATTATTAACCGCTAACCACTGATCTCTTTCTTCAAGAAGATCTTCCATTTTTAATTTCCACATTTCATAGTTAGAACCATTGAACCTTTCAATCTCTAACCTTGATTTCATTGTAACAAAACTTAATTCCAAAATCAGCAAATAACAAAAATAATAAGAGCTCCCACTAAGCTAAAAAACCTCCAATCTTTTAATAGAAAGGTGTCCCAATACTCTACCCAACCTCAGCTCTTATACCAAATGTTGAAAAATGAGGTGTTTTCTTAGCTTAATACTCTGTAAAACTTCAATATTGCTGTTATAAGTAAGTCTTTTCTTTGTTACATAATTTTTTTGTGGATGATTATCTTGATTAACTCATTTTACTGTTGTAGAATGAAGAGAGAAGTTGATAGAAGAACTAGATAGGATATTAGAAAGATCACACAAGATATATCGTGGAGAAACCCTTTCGGGAAAAAACTCCACCAAGAATTATTCTATTATTCAAACTTTGAATTACAATAGCTCCAATACTTGCTTGAGAATGCTTCTTCTATCTTTACCAATCTTCTTCACACCTGCAATAACAATTATATCAACTCTATTCAACTTGAATGAGATATAGAGACAATATGCAACCTTGTAATCTCCAAATGGTGATAATTACAATGCACAAGCTCAAGCCCTTGAAAAGGTACGCCATATTCCTTCAAGTTGAGTTATACTGTGAAGACCAAAGCTTAGAACATGTGCTTTACCCATTTGGGCGTCCCAAACTAAAGCTACAACTCATCCTTCACTTTGGTGATAATTACAAAGCTCTTCCTTAAAGATGGAACCCAAAAGAGGGTCCCACTTAACAGATCCTTTAGAAATATCTTATCATGCATTGGAGTTAATTCCAAGAAAGCATCTTGGGCGCCCAAGTTGGCTTCAAGTGATTTCTTGTTAACTGAAACATTTACTCAACACCATTCCCAAAGAATGGTCATCCCCTGTTAATTGGAGGTAGTCCCTGTTATCTATCATACAACTCAATGTTATTAGCCATGCATTATAATTTAACTGAAGCTAACTACATGCAACTCAAAATAACCAACATGCATGCAACTGAAGATAACTGAACTGAACTGAATTGAACTAAACTGATTCTGAACTGAATTGAACTAAATTGAACTGATCTGAATTGAACTTAACTGAACTTCAAGCATGCAAACATCAAATCCTAACTCCTAGGATCTTTATGTGCATTCAGAAGTGTTAACTGTTACTCCGTATAGTTAACTGAACACAAGGTGAGTTTCACCTTACCATGTGAGTGTCCCATGTGTCCCTATTATTTAGGAACTCACTATGGACGCCCTCACATGCTTCTTACATTTAGAATTAATTACAAATGTCAATAATCATAATTATTTCATCAAATATTAATCTCATCCTAATCTTAGTGTTATTGAACACATTCCAAGAATCTAGGAGATACATGAAATAATTAATGTTTAGGATTTGCAATTAAATGGCAACCTATTTCCAGCAACATACACATGTATTCATACACATGTACATGTACATATATGTATACATACATACATACACACATAAATATATATGCACATGTTCATAGATACACACATACACATGTATATATGCATACATACATGCATGTACACACATACACATACACATACATGTATAATACATACATACATACATGCATGCATACACACATACACATATGTATATAATACATACATGTACACATGTACACAAATACACATATATATGTACACACATGTACATACACATATGTATACATGTACATACACATACATACACATGCATTTAAATATATATGTGTACACATGTAAATGTATGTACACTCAAGTACATACACATACATGTACACACATACATACATATATGCATATAAATGTGCATGTATGTACACACATACATACATATATGTATATATATATGTGCATGTATGTACACACATACATACATGTAAGGTGAAAAGTATATTTGATGTTATGAGTTAAGATTTATGATCAAGGTAGTAATTTGTTAGTTCTTTGAGTTTGATGATATTGTTTTACCAAAGATCTATTTAATATTGCATTATTTGACAAAGATGAATCTAAAGCATGTTTGGAATTTGTCTCATTCTTTGAACTTGATTTTGTTTTAATACCATCAACTTGTAATCTACCATTGAATTTGATTTTGTCTCATTCAATTATCGATTGTCAGTGATATTTTTGTTATTTTTTTTCTTTTTATGTATATATAACATTGATAGTACAATTGTATATGTTTTGTTTATATATATATTTTTTGTATGGACATATTTATAACATACTGAACCTAGGATTTTTGTATGGAAATATTGATGGTGTAGTGAACCCGGGACACCAATTTATTCACAAATTCCCCCACTTGTACCTTTACTAGTACCCTACTTGGAGAGATTCTTATAGGTCTTCTCAAAGGTTTACATAGGAGTTCTGATTACTAAAACATTTCCCATAGTAAACTAGGAATGGTAGCTAGGAGTAATAATGAAAATATCTGATGGGTAAATAGTTAATTTGTTTTGAGGAAGGCCATAAAATAACTAAGGGTCTAGCCACACCATGATCTTGAACCTATTACCTACACTTTTGGATCATCAACTTACTAGGTATGTTTTGTTTGTTAGCCTTTGTTAGCCTTTTTGGCCAGCCTTTTATATAATGGAGATAAACTAGCTAAAGGTAGTAGTTCTTGCTACTTTAAAAATAGTTTCTATGCCAACATTATGAATATATAGTGTGTATGCATTTAAGGTTTTTAAGAAAATAAATCTCAATGCTCATTCATACTCCTTTTGAGGGAGTAAATTGATCAAGTGATGGTTGTATGAGATATCTGACCATTAATTTTGCATTTATTATATGAGTCAAAATTGAATCAATGGAAAAAAATCACGAGCATTATGGTATTTAATGGATGCAGGGGCTATGAAATAATGGAAAACATCTTCAAAATATATGTTTATAGCGATGGAGAGAAACCCCATTTTCACAATGGACCCATGGAAGGCATATATGCCTCAGAAGGATGGCTCATGAAACAGATGGAAGAAAACAAACAATTTGTAACAAAGGGTTTCAGGGAAGCTCACATGTATTATATTCCTTACAGTGTGTATGAGATGAGGGTGGGGATTCCTACTCCTCAACATCAAAACATGCCACAAATTATAATGTACATAAAGGATCAAATTAACATGCTGGCAAGCAAATATCCCTTCTGGAACATAACCCGTGGCAGAGATCACTTTTTTGTTGCATGTCACAATTGGGTATGTGCCATTTTTCTCCTTTTGTTCACTGTTCCAAAAAAAAAACACACACCACTAGATAAAGCTTTGTTCATGTGTTTTTATGTTTGGTTTTAATGGATTTTTCTTAGCATCTTCATGCAAATATTGCAAACTCGACACAACTTCCTTTTAGCTAAAGCTAGTTGTTATATAGTTATTCTTAATCTGAATGTGGTTCATAGTCAGAAAAATTCCAGTAACAAATATAAATACACCGTGTCAAGAGGAGGAAATGTGTCTTCTTTATGGTCCCAATGCTTACAAATTTAACTTACTAGACTTAAATAATAACTTAAGGGAATTGTAAACATTTCATCTATGGATTCAAATGAAACCTTTTAATCTTTAAAGGTAAAAAGTCATAAACCTAACTAAAATATGTACTTCTCCTCTATGGGATTTAATTGTAAGGGATTTATGTCTAGTGCGAATACATTAAACCATACATGGCATTCTTGGTGAAGGGGACAATGGTTTTTTTTTCTTTACTGACAAAACTTGGAATGAAGAAACTTATAAAAGAAAAGGCAACAATAGTTGAATATTGCTAATTTGAAATTTATAGATAAAAGGAAAGGCACGGTGGCTTAAGTTACTAATTTGAAATTTACAAATAAAAGGAAAGGCAATTAGTGCCTAAAGGTTATTAATTTAAAATATACATAACTGAACCTAGAGCTTATACCTGCATTTGTCAGTCTTAACGTGTCTTTCATTACTTGTTTCAAATCCCATGCAATTTCGTGGAATTTATGGTTGACATCAAACTTTTTTTTTTTATTCAAGGGGTAAACGCTTTTGACCGGAGCTATGAACCGGATACAACCATTCAACAATACCACCCCAACGGGGTTTGAACCTTGGTGGCAAGAACAACAATGCCACCTATAAACCATCACACCATGCCAATATCGGCTGGTTGACATCAAACTAAGTGCCACCTTTTTGTTTTTTTTTTTACTGTTGTCTCAAGTTTGGGTTTTATGTGCTTTTAGGGACCTTACACAACAATTGGACACAATGAACTAAAATTGAATGCTACCAAGGTTTTATGTAATGCAAATCTTTTAGATGGGTGTTTTCATTTGGGTAAAGATGGCGGCCTCCCTAAAACAAACTTACATGGTTTAGAGCAGCCACTAGGTGGGCTTGGTGGATTTTTTGCAAGAAATAGGTCCATTATTTATTGTGAAATGGGTCTTTCCAAAAGTAGCTCATTGTGCCTTATATTTTAAAATTTCAAGGTGCCTGTAGACGCAATCTTGCTATCTAGTCTATGCTCCAAAATAATTTGAAATTTCATTTCATGGTTAAGTTTGAGAAATCTCTTATTTTCTATCATTCAATGGAAAATCATTCGGCTTGTGAAAGACAAAAAAGTTGCAATGAAAGTGTGAGCCTAGTGTTTTCTATTAATCTAAATGTGCAAACTAACTAAACTAGAATGCAAAACAAAACACAAGATCACCTCAAATGATTAGCCTAAGGAAGGAAACACAAGAAAAGATAAAAATAAGACAAAGATTATACCTTTTGTGCAACTCCTTGGTTGGCCCTTGATGTTGTCGACTTGTGTGCTCCTTGGATGGCTGTGTGATGAAGATAGGTGCAAGATGAACAATGTGGATGCACTAGGATTTGAATGCTAATGCAAATGGATAGTGCTTGGAATGGCTTGGAAAATGAAGGATAATGCTTGCAAAATGACTTGACAATTTGATAGCATGAGGGTGCAAAATGACTAAGTGTTCTAAATGCATTAGAAGATGGGGTATTTATAGAGGAAATTGAATTCAATGGTCAAGATTAAGGCAACCCACCATATAGCCAAGATAAAGAAGGAGCCTATAGTGAGTTAGGCTGCAGGAAGCTATCACATCTCCGACATGTAATTAACCAAAGGATGTGATGAGGTATAGCTAAAGGTGGAAGAAGGACATGTGATGATGTGGAGGAAGGACAAGAATTACCCAGGAGATGAGAAGATTTCCCTCAAAAGGAACTTCTTGTTCTGAAGTAGGAATAAAGTGACATTTAAGGGAATTTTAAATTTCCTCAAAAATCTATGAGGGAAAGAGAAAGTAGTTGGAAAAATAAATGTGAATATGAAAATTCACATGATTGGAAGAATCTAGTGGATAAGACAAGGTTCCTAAAGAGGTAGGATTTTGACACATGTGGGTGATGTGAGAGATCAAAGGTTCTAGAAGACTTTGGCACATGTGAGTGATGTGACAAGTCAAATGTTCTAGAACTTACATGGGGATAAGGAACCTTGGAAGGATAAATGTGAATTAAAAATTCACATGGGGAAGAGAGGAATCTTGGATGAATAAATGTGAATTAAAAATTCACATGGGAAAGAGGGTCAATGCCAAATATGGAATATGTAAGAGGTATGCTAAATGTGGTAGGATTATTAGATTATGGTTGTACAAATACATGATTAAGAAAATTAACAGGGGATTAGAAGCAAGTGGAAAAAGTTGGAGGATGTGACATTAATCCCTGATTAAGGATGTGCACATCTTAATCATGAATTAATTAAATTAATCCATATTAGAAGAGGATCATGGAGGATGTGACAAGGAGAGAGAAAAGGGAGGAATTTAAAATTGATTTTAAAAGACCAAATGACTAAATTAAATCAAATTTACATGTTTATTTAATTTAGAAAGGAAAAGGGGGTAAGGTAAAGTATTTAATTATTTGATTAAATACTTTAGGAACCTTAAGCAGAAGATGAAATATTAATTAAATAAATCATTTCATTAATATTGATGAGGTAGATGAATAGAGTAAACGATTTTGACCATGTGGAAGTGGTCAAATTTAGATGTCTACAGAAAGAACCACAAATTTAAACGAAAACCCAAGATTTCTAATTCACCAGAGAAAGGTTTTTACACCATTTAAACAAAAAAATGGCAATTTAATATTCCAAAATACAAATCAAAAACACCAAAATTGCAACCCATTCGACCAATTAAAACACTAACGCCAATATTTTCAACCAATCCAAAAAACCCTAACTCCACTAGAGCATAAAATAACACATTCTGACTGAGCTCCAAAAATAAACGTACTATAACCCAAATCAATACAAAACCTGGCTATTTATTCGAGTTGGTAATTTGTTCTTCGACCGACGAGCTCTCGCCTCAAATCCTTTCGCCCGAGCATGCAAAATGGTCTAGCTCTGGTCTTTTTTTTATATATTTTATTTGGTGTGTTTCGGTCGCTACCTTTTCAGCCGAGTATCCAACCTAAACTTAAGAAGGATGTAGTGGAGTACATAGCTAGATGCTTGGAGTGCCAGCGAATCAAGGTTGAGCATGCACACCTAGCTAGGTTATTATATCCTCATGACATACCTGAGTATAAATGGCAGGTGATCATTATGGATTTTGTATAGGGGTTGTCATTAAGCAAGAATAAGCATGATGTTATCTTGGTCGTGATTGATAAGTTGACTAAGGTAGCACACTTCATTTTGGGAAACCTTAAGGATGGATCGTTGACCTTGGTTAAGAAATTTTTTGAGGAGATCTTCCGCTTACATAGAGTGCCATAGACTATCATTTTTGATAGGGACACATAGATGAACTCAAGGTCCTGTATGACCTTGAATGCGACATTGGGGACTAAATTGAATTTCAACTCAGCTTATCATCCTCAGACAAAAAAACAAACAGAGAGGGTGAATCAAGTAGTCGAAGACCTCCTCTGAATGTATTGCATGGATCAATAGTATAGGTGGGAAGAATATTTTCCTTTGGTAGAGTTTGCTTACAACAAATCCTATCATACATCCTTAGGCATGGCATCATTTGAAGCCTTATATGGGTGGAAGTGTCGTACCCCCTTCAATTGGGATAAATTGGAGGACAAGATCATAGTAGGACCTGAAATGCTTAAGGAAATGGAAGAACAAATGAGGGTCATTAAGAGAAGATTGAAAGAGGTGGCAGACCGACAAAAGAGTTATGCCGACAAGAATCAAACTCTTAGATAGTTTGCAATCGAGGATAAAGTTTTCTTGAGAGTTAAACCTCATAAAAGCTCTATTGCTTTTGGAAAGTCTTCTAAGTTGGCCCCAAGATATGTGGGACCATTTGAAGTCTTGGAAGTGATTAATCTAGTTGCCTATAGACTAGCTCTACCACCTGCTCTGGCTCGACTCCATAATGTGTTTCATGTTTCTTTTCTTAAGCCACATCATCTTGATGTGACTCATGTACTTGATTGGAAATCATTGTAGGTATAGGATCCAAGAGTGGTGCTAGTGGAGCTCATTAGAATCCTGGATAGACACAATGTTAAGTTGCAGAGCAGAGATATTACTCAATTTAAGGTCCAATGGGATTAGTACTTAGAGGACAGTGCTACTTGGGAGGATGCGAAAGAAATAGAACGCTCCTTTCCACATTTGCTTTCTTGAAAAAAGAAACTCAATAATTTTGTTTGAATTTTTTTGGATTGAGATACTATGATATTTCATACTTTAAAATTTTGATGAGATGTTGAAATGGACATATATTTTTGATGAGATGTTGAAATAGACATATTTTTTATATGAGTTTGAAAAAGACATATATTTTTGATGTGATGTTGAAATAGACATATATTTTTTTTTTTTTAATAAAAGAGGGTAAAAAATTTATTGAATCATAACAGCATTACAAAGTCCAAAGAAGGAAGCCACAAGGGGCCAAAACAACAAGAATTAATTCACACCCAAGAAGCAC